>JAAGNO010003577.1:0-32456 GCA_033439905.1 Ceryle rudis | reverse complement strand
TTTAACTTTTATAAATAGTTTAAGTATTTTTGTTTTCAAAGATGCTTCACTTGGCACTGTTGACAGGTCTTGAGCAGGGGGTTCCTGCACTTGTATCGGGTGCACCTCCACACGCCACAGTTCACCAAGGGATAATTGAAAAGCTATTTCCAAATAAATAAATGTACTCTTTAGATATTTCTGTTGTTTGGGAGGGAAATTGGCTTTGTACAGCAGGGACCTTTTAGGCATCGTTCTACCTTTAGGAGAAACCCAAGGATGTATTTCTGTACCAGTGTATGGAATGGTAAATTTGTAAGTGTTCTGCAGATACTTTGCTTGAGACTTATACCTGAGGCAAGTCTTAATGACAGCCTTAACCATGAAGGAAAGAACTTTGAGGGTAGCTTCTAATTTCATGGGAGTATGTTTTAGGCTGTAAAGAAATTGTGCGTTTTCCTAATTGATAGTGAGATGCATCCTCTATAAAGATTTCTTTTTTTCTAATACCACTTAAAATGAACCCACACGTTGTACCTTAATCTTTACAGTTTTGAGGTTTAGGGCTGGGGGAGACAAGAATATCTCAGACTGTCAATTCTGACCTTTCAAGAGTGCCACATCTTGTCTGGCAGTAGGCATCTTATCCTCTCTTTCTTTGGGTCACTTAAAGACCATTCTGTGTCAGGAACTCACTAATTATCTTTATTCAGATGTACTTTCAAAGTAGATTTCTTGAGATATGTGCTGCGACTTTTGTCACTCTACCCGTGTTGCTTTATATTTGTTAAGGTCATTGGAGGACTGCAATTTTTCATTGGTAGGAATTACAGAGACTGTAGTATGCCTAATATGTATTTGTGTGTGCTTTACTTGCTTTCTTAGGACAATTCTAATTTATACATGGTAATGGAGTATGTTCCTGGTGGTGAAATGTTTTCACATCTAAGAAGAATTGGAAGGTTCAGGTAAGAGTATTAATGACATTATTCCTCTTAAAAGGCTTACGCTGCTCATTTGGGGAGAGGGATTGATAAAATTTGTTAATACTGAAGAAAAAAAAAGAATTCTGAAGGGGTAAGTGCATTTAATTTACCCCTTTGGGTGGACATAAACTATTAGGCAATGAAAAACTTGCAATGATTTCTTATTTTTCTTACTCATGATCTATGCATGATAGGATCTTGGAATTCCTATGCATTTTGTCACTGAAATCGACGATAGTTTTGAAAAGCAGAATTTAAAGTCTAAGCTCTGTATTGTGGGATAGATTCAGCTTGATTTGCATGTGAGACTTAAATTTAGGGAATGAATGTATCAATTCTAAAATGTCTGCTCTTTGCTTTATTTTTTTTTTTCTTGTTGCACAGTAAAGGAACTAGTTAAAAGATACTTAATTTGTCTATCCCTGGCAGTTACGTGGTTGTTTCAGTATCTTAGCATAGCACCGGGGTACTTAATACTCTTTTAATTCTTCGCAGTGAACCACATGCACGGTTTTATGCAGCTCAGATAGTGCTAACATTTGAGTACCTCCATTCATTAGACCTCATCTACAGAGATCTAAAGCCTGAAAATCTTTTAATTGATCAGCAAGGATACATCCAGGTATGATATTCTTCATATATTTAGGGAGTGGAGTCTTGTCTTACAATGTAGGGATAGGTAATGCTAGCAAATGTGTTTAGAATAAATGGTCTGAAGCTGTTTGGCATGTTGGTGTGTGTTCAGGGAGCATTAAAATGACCTGCAATAGAGAAAACCATTGGATTTTACTTCCTTTGACTAAAATTTAGTGTGCACAATGGAGCTGTCTGCAGGCGAGCGAGTCGCCAAAATTTCCCTTGGGCTGTGTGGTGAGAATTGGGTGACTGCATGGCTCTGTTCATCTGACCTATTTTATACATCTGCCCTAGAACAAGACAAAAGGTGCCATAAAATGTCTGACTCTGTGCATTGTCTGTAAAAGTAGTTTGAGATGACCAGCTTAGATGTCAACACTGACGCTTATAGGACTTAATTTCCCGTGCATTGGCCACCCCTTGGTGAGTCCTTAACCTTCTCAGCACGTCTGGAGTAAGAGCTGAGCTGAGATCAGATCAGAATTGCAATGCTGCAAATGACAACTTTGGTTTTACAGCAGCCTCTCGCGACACTTCCTCATCTTCGCTCTTAGGTTTGTGTTCTAGACGGGAAACGGGAAGGTGATGTACAGCGTCAAGCACTCTGCAGTCCTTAGACTCTTCTTTCTCATCATGTCACCTTCTGCCATAGCAGAATCTAACAGGAAAATACATAACAAAAGCATTTGAGAGAAGTGAAAAGGATTCTTACGGTGTTTATAATTGTAAAATGATTTTGCATGGATAATAAAAGAAAATGAGATGGAGAAATCTAAGTTCCATTAATATGGTTGGGGAGCACTGTGAATGTAAAGCTGTGAATGGCTTACTGCAGAGCCTGGGACTCTCTGTATGCAACAGCACCTTTTTGTGATGGTGGTCAGACTGCAAATGATGATGATGTGTCCAGCACTCACTCTTCCCGTGAGCTGTTGGTTCGCTTCTGCTTATGGGCAGAGAGGAAGGTTTGTGCTCCCATGTTGTTACTGCAGCTCCAACTAAATTTTGTTCAGAAACTCAGTTCATTATTTTTTTTTTTTCTGATTTTTAAAGCCATTACTGTTTGTCCCATGTCTGCAGCGTATTCTTCTTAGGTAGACTGATGCGAGTTCACAAAGACCAAAATGAATCTTTGCTGACTGAAGCAGGTCTGTCTGGTCAGCACATTGCCCTCTCCATTCAGGTCCAGCTGTGATTGCTGTTGTTTCTACCAAAAATGAAGCAAAATCTGCATCGGCAGTTTGGATTTTGGCTTGTTTAATTGTGACACTAGTGTGTCAGAAACAATCAGCACGGGTTATTGTATACCTAGCAGTGATTGTCATTGTAGTATTAGGTTTTCTTAGGGAATAGGTTGAAAATGATACCAAGAAGGAGGAAATTAAATAGATCCCCAAACAAGCATAGACTTGATAGCTTGAAACTGATCCCGGAATTTCACATGTAACTTCCATATGTATTCCACAACACGGTCCAGGGAAGATCGTGGAGAGGATGATCTCTCATACGGAGTTCTGAAAAAGTGCTGCAGAAAACGTGACGAATAAAGAATTTATAATGGCCAGGAACTTGCCATTTGTGAATACAGCTACTGCTCCATTTCCCTCCTATTCCTCAAATAAACAAGCTTGACTCTAATGATGCTTTCAAATATACTCAGAAGTTAATGGGAAAACCTCTTTTATGTTGTCTTCTTCCCACACTAATTTTACATATAACCTTTATACACTTATGCAATAAAACTCTAAATTTACAACGCTGGCAGATATCTTGACCCTTTTTGTGATTCATATATTTGTTAACTAAAGGGAAAGATAAATATCTTGTTCATACCCACATTCATTAAACTTCCAGCAGTATAAACAGTCTGATGTGAAAAGTATAAGAAAAAAAAAAAGATTAATGTAACTCTAGCACATGTGGAAGATTAGTAAGCCATAGTTGCTACTCATTTTTTTAAATTATAAATAGATGTTTTTATTGGAGGGTTGGGGGGGGAGGTAATTTGTGTTATTTATTAATTTTGTCATGAGAAATCTCTGTCTGAATTAGAAATCTCGGAAGGACTGGCTACTAAAGGTACATCTGACAACATGTTGCGATGTGATTTAAGAAAGGAATTTTTCCTCTGTATAAAATAGCTTGCCAAAATATTTCTAAACTACTTTTTTTTTTATTAATGCATTTACAGTCAATTTATTTCTTCTGATGACAGGTCACGGACTTTGGCTTTGCAAAAAGAGTAAAAGGAAGAACTTGGACGTTATGTGGGACTCCAGAATACCTGGCACCTGAAATAATTCTCAGCAAGGTACTTTGTCTTGCTGTTCAGCCATGCATTTGATGAAACTAAAACTTACCACCCAGTTATTAAACTCTGAGGGATAAAATATTGCTGATACTTCCCAAAGTCAAATCTTGACTAGTCAACTCTTTGAGTTACACACAATGCAGTCGCTGCATTGTAAATATTTTTATCTTCTGTATGCTAAAACTTGAATCCAAAGTGGGGATTTTCACATAGCTACGCAGAAAGTTCTGCATCTGCTTGCCGTGTAACTGCTGAGAGGATTTAAAGAATCTAGTTTTAGGTTATTTAACTAGCACCTTTATCCAGAACAGCAGATCTGAGTGTTAACAAACTGGAGTAAGAGCTCCAAAAGTAACAAGAAGCACACAGTGGATCAGTCAGTGGTCGTTAAACGACTAGTTGCAGGGTGTTTAAGGTACTTTATGTGAAATCAGACATGACAAACCACTGGTTTTAGACCTGAATTACACACAGTCTAAGCTCACTGTTGATCAGTTTGTGTCTGGTACTTGCACTAAGAGTTTGAACAGAGAGAAATATTTATTACATACCTGTTCAACTGTAGCTCTTCATGTTTTGCAAAGGAAAAATACCCTTACAGTTTATGGAACTGCTTATGATATAAACAGTCATAATACAGGTTGTTAAATTACGCATTTTATATGTGGTTTAGTTAAATACACTTTGTACATCTTTAAAAGTAAACCAAAAATACTTTTATTTGGGGAACAAATGCTTGTTATTTACAGGTTTTTTTGCTCCCATACAGCTAAAGCAGTAGAATAAATTGCAACGTGTCTATTACAAATTCTTCATAGTAGATTTTTCAGGAAAGACTTAGCCCGGGGCTTTGGAAAAGACCTCAGAGAATACATACAAACTTGATGGGGTTGGTGGGATTTTCTATGTTGCCTCTCTATTTTTTTAATATTAAACAGGATTTACTAATGATTTTGTGTTCAGGCTTTAAAGATCAGATCATAAATGTCTCTGTAACAGCTCATTAGTGGATCCTTTAAGCTCTTACAGCCAGTTTACTAAGTACGAGAAGCAACGTTCTAACGTGCAGATAACCAAGCTAAAAGGTGATGGTCTATGATAATATAAGAAGCATTGCTACAGTTACTGAAACTTCCCTAAGCTTTGAAAGAATTTACAATCATTCTGTACCACCAGTATTTTGATTTTAAAGAAATCAGTAAATTGTGGCCATTTCTGTCACTTGGAGGGCCTTGTCCCATCAGTGTAAAGACATCACTGAAACTCGCTACGGGAACGTGCGCAAAAAGTTTCATTTTCCTCACCGCTTCCCTGTCCTCGCCGGGTTAGGTTTTCAGTGCATCTCTGTTGGAACCTGTGAGCCTCAGGTTGGTTTGAAGTAGGTTGTAAGTTCTGTATTAAACAAGCACTAATTCATTTGCTCCGCATTCCATAGATGTATATTGCAGATCTTTACCTGTGTTAGAAAAGGTACTGACGGTGGCATTTCTCGCTTTATCCAGGGTTACAACAAGGCGGTGGACTGGTGGGCATTAGGAGTGTTAATCTATGAAATGGCAGCTGGATATCCCCCATTCTTTGCAGATCAGCCCATTCAAATCTATGAGAAGATTGTGTCTGGCAAGGTGAGTGAAGGCTCTGTGTATTTTAGCAAACGCGGTTGTCTGTCTTTGCAGAACCTGCTTTTTGTGCCGAGTAGGTGCAGAATTTACTGGCTACTAGCCGGTAAGCAATTTGGAAAGAATATGGGAAGACTTTGTAGTGTATATTTCTGAAGTACAGACACTGTTAAAAATCAGAGTTCTAAAAATCTGTTCCCTGCCTTCACATTTAAAAGACAAATTATTACACTTACAGATGTGGTGGTATATCCTTCTATGCTTGGATAAAAATGACCTGACGACTATTAACAACTATTTAGCTGTATGTTTTATATGCCTAGCTCTTGTCTTTTCTAGAAATACTTCTGCAGCTTTTGAGAAGCTCTGAAGAGCTTCTGTAATTCATAGTAGGTTTCTTCTGCACTCCCGTAGTTCAAGACATGTCTGTTGTTCTGTTTGGCTTTCACTGTTACAGAATTTATTTTTATTTTTTTTTTTTAAAAGTGTTTCCAACTTTTCTCTTTTGTTTTTCATTAACTTCTTAAGTGTGCCAGACAGCACAAAAATGGGATCATTCTGTTGTTTCTCCTGCCAGCTGATGTTGTCTCTTCATGATTATTTGTGCTCACTGGGTTTGGTAGGGGGGTTCTGCTCTTGTCCCTACAGAAACACATGCTGTGCCACATCTTACGTACTCCTGTAGTTCTAATCGAGGGAAGTTTCTCCACAGGCCCTGTGCTACACTCCAGTGGGATGGATTCCTGTCTAGGACCATATTTAAATCAAGAGGGTGGTTGCCCTTTGAAAGGCTGTAATACTGTGACCCTTCAGTGTATGGATTTAATTTGCAAAGATATGTTTTTAAAGAAATGTTTATCTTCTCAACCAAAAAAGCTTAGGCATTTTTTTGCAGTTGTATCTAATTTGCTCCACGCTGTACAGTTGATCTTCTACCTTTTTTACTGAGTCCATGTATGGATGGTTGCAGAAACAACGCTGGACTTGAAGTCTGGAAAATCTTAACATTCAGTTCTCAGCTAGCAGTCTGTTTCCTTTATAACCTCGGGTCTTTCATTTAATCTACCTCGTGCACTTAGTTCTCTACATAGTAAAAGGAGTTAATATTTCCTTAGATGTAGGTATTACACTTATTAAAACTTGCTCATTTCTCGTGTTCTACAAGAGGTCCGTACTGACAGATAAGCGGTGTCCTTCATTATCAGACCTCAGTGTTTTCATGTTAAGTAATTCTGGTCACTTACAGCTGAGTATAGGGGTGTTGAACACTGAGACTGTGGATGTGACAAATCCACCCTTCTGCCAGATCTCAGTAGATCTTCTGCTAGTAAACCCCTATGTAATTACATCCCATGAATCATCTTCAAATATTTCCTTGCCGGCTTTGAAAGAATTGTATTGGCAGGTCCCTTGTGTGCTGTTCTTTAATTAGTGCTGTTATTATTTATGTCAGCCTTTTGCCGTTGGTGTATTTAGTTATCAGAGGGTACAGTACAGCATAAAGTTGCAGATAGAATTTTCACATATGATTGCTGAATGTGTGGTTATTTCAGAGCATATCTGTAGATGTATTGTGCTGTGTGTGTGTGTAGCATACTGTTATCTCCTGTGTGTACAGACAGAATATAATTGGTTTTCCTAAAAAATAGTTGAGAATACCGGGAGATATTGTGTTGTTGAGGCACCAAGTTAAATTTAGCTTTTTTTAATCGTTATTGCCTTAAATTAATTTTACATTATATTCATCACATATTCCATTAAATTAATTTTTACAACTCGATCAGATCTAGAAACTTTCAGTTCCAAAAAAAAAAATAGTAGCTGGACAAGGTAATATTATTGCTAAAAGGCTCTGTGGCACAGAAATGCATGTGCAACAAGAATCATCTCTTCATGCATTTCCGCTTGATTCGGTTTTGGAAAAGGAACAGAAAATGGCCCCAGTGTTTTACTTCGTGTGAGCATCGTCTTACTTCACAGGGGGGAAGGATCACACTTGTATATTGTTTTTTAATACTGTGGGTGTATAATTTTAGGTAAGGTTCCCGTCACACTTCAGTTCAGACCTAAAGGATCTTCTAAGAAATTTACTCCAGGTAGATTTGACCAAACGATACGGAAATCTCAAGAATGGTGTAAATGACATAAAGAATCACAAGTGGTTTGCCACTACAGATTGGATTGCCATTTATCAGAGAAAGGTAAGACCTTTTCTGATCAAAACTATTACAGGTTGAAGTAAAATTTCTAATTATTTTGTGAATTGTTGTTTTCTTTTCTAAATCTGTCAAACTGAGAAAAGGTAAAAGCAGTTTCCCCTTTAAGACTCTCACGAGTATATATTGATTGCATTATGTCTGGTTCTTGGTGATATTTACCCTGGAGCTCTGTGTACATTGATGCTCTTTTAACAGGTGTTGGTGCTTTAGTCTGTTCTGGAATATCTCGCAAGGAGCCATCCCTGTCTCTCTCATGTTTTATTGAACCCCTGCTATAGTGGCATCTCTAAGTACCCTCCACCGCAGAAAGGAATCGCTTTTCCTTTCCAGCCCGCTCTTGGCAGTCGCTCTGCTTCAGTGCTAAAGTACTATGCTTCCTCCTTCTTGCTCTTGCCATCTCTGTGACTGGGACAGGATCAGATGTAGAGAATGTCTGCTCAGTCCTCAGTGTCTGCCGAGGAGTTTTGTGTCTTCTGACACTACACTTCAATTGAGTGCAGTTCCATAAGCCGTGGCAATGAGAATAGTCCCGCTGAATGCTTTTTTTATGGCATTTTTAGAATGGTTTTCCACAACTGCCCGACCAGTGTGACTTGTGATGAGGTTTTTAGAAAGCCCGTGCCAGGTCTGCACTATGAACACTGGGCCTGTGTAGGAAAGCAAGCAACAGAGACAACAGGGAGTATTTTCGGAGCGTGAGCACCCGTTAACAGAGCGGTTACAGGGCAGCACGTTAGTGGCTGCCAGAATGAATGAAGCAGAGCTGGGAAAAGGCATGAGGATGGTGACAATTCAGTCCAGGTCTGTCTGCCCGTAGCTCCAAAGCTCTGCCTCCTCTTGAATGAGGAGTCAAAGTCAAATACCTGTGGATTAGCGAGTTACTAGAAACAGGTTCCTAAGAAATTATTTGTTCTTTGAAACGCGACCTCTTGAATTCTCGGTCTTTCAAAAGGCAACAGCAAGAGATTAAAATAACTTGATTGGTGTTGTCCCCGAAGACTCAGGTGGGGAAGTAATTTTGTGTCTAGGTATTGGTAAGAAGGTTGGAGTTAAGCACTGTTTGAAGGAATTGGTTTACATTGTTGAAATGCTAACAGTCTTGACTATAGAGGCATGAACTCGCTGCTGTAACAGCAGTTACTTTAAAGGCCAAACCTAAATACTAACAATAGTTTATAAAAAGAAAGTGGTTGTTTGGCTACACAAAGTGACAGTACAGCTGTTGTAGTATTCACTGATGTATTAATTACTAGAAGACAGGGTACAATTAACACATCTTGTATTCTTTTATTAAAATCATCTACACTTAATACAAAGATTCCCCATTGCAGAGTTGTAATTATCTGTCCTTTGCTTTCTTGCTGCCTGTTTACAAGGCAGATTTCTATGTACTGAGTTTCATTCTCCAGTATGCTGTTTGCTACGTTGATACCTAAGCCCCGTAACACTAAATCAGATGGTTTAATACCGTGCTAAATATTCCTAGCAGTGCTAGTGCACTGCTGCAGGGCATTACTTTCACAGAAACAAGACACGCTTTAAACTGTGAACTGGTAGTACAGCCAGAATAGCTACAACTAGTTTTAAAGGATCGCAAAAACTGATGCTGAGTAAGTCTGAAGTTTCTAATTATAAGGAATAACTACTGTAATACTAAGGGTCTGAAACAACAGCGTGGACTGTAATATCATTTAAGCAGTCACAGCAGTAAACTTTGGGTTTAGACCAGTTTTTCACAGTGGCTGTTGCCCCAGAGTGTATTTCCCCGAATCGACGTCACGTTCCTTCAGAGCTGAGGCAATGTGAATGATTTGTTACACTACAGCTATAAGTGAACCAGTCAACTACTTAATATTTCAGATAAGATCAAATCTTGGTTTCTTTCTGTGTTTGTGTAGCTGTTTATTAAAATATTGCCTGATGATATGGTTGTACTGAACAGGTATTTCTGCTATAAACCAGTGTTATCTCCTGCAAACTCTTTCTAGTGACTTCCTTAGTGAAGATAATAGGAAAAAGTCTGAGGCATCTCATTTGAATGTGTTGTAAAATTCTAAAATTTCTTGTACCCTGACATTCGTTGTAAGAGTAATTGAAAATCAGTTTGAGAAGACACAGAGAAAGACTTCAGATAATGGCAAACGTGTGACGTTGTAGGCGAGGTGTGTACGCCAAGTGGGTATTCATTCTCTCAGGATAAATCACCTAAAGATGTGTGTTGCTTCAGGAACAGAAGCATACACGTGTGGCGATGGGAGCGCAGGCTACACACGCAGAGAGTTAGTGTGATTTCTCCAGGGTGTACAGTCTTACTGCCCAAAGTCAGCAGCATTTAACTTGTATTAGTCTGTGCTGTACCTCTTTAATGTACTGATTTCCAGATATTCCCACACCCCCCATCAGTAATCTACCTGGCACTGAGCAGTTCTGTGGTTGCACAGTGTGATCTGATCCCTGCCTCAGCTGGAGCCGTGCCTGCCCTGCTTGTCTGTCTCCCCACCGCGCTGCCTCTGGCACACAGGCTCCTTGGGACCTCCTAGAGAGGGATACTGGTTTGATTACTCTGCATTTCCAGATTTAGGTTCGCCTCACCTCAGCCGTTCGGCCATAATCTTGCTTAGCGTAGCGCTGGATGTGTCAGACACCTGTCAGATGAAGAAGAGGAATGCAGTACTGATAACTGAACCTCACGCTCTAGTTTGTCCTAGACCTGTTGCAGTACAGCATCTCTCCTTCTCCCGTTCTCTCTGGTCCCTCCCTTACCATCCGTTCTTCATCACTGACCCCATCAGCTCCAAACCCTGCCTGTTCCTTCTTACAGCATGCAGTTGATTCTAAATTTTTGGTTATTTTAAAAAGTAATTAAGCTTAATTTTGAACTTTGAGATGTGATAGACTAACTAGAAGATTAAGATTTGAATGAATATTAGCTGAGTGAAGGTAGAGTTTAGTAGTCTGATTCCTAAAATAGCATTTCAGTGTCTGCAAGTTAGCAACAGCTTTTTTCTGTTATTTTTGTTTTATATTAGAAGTATTTTTCTCCCTTCCATCCCTGACTGTGCATGGACAGCCTAAGCTCTTAGCCAGTAAAAATGCAGGTATGTCCCTGTGCAGGCCTTATCTTCACTTAATGTCATCTTAGTTTAACTTCCCAAAATGGGTAGAGGCTCAAAGTAAGGACAGAAAGACTGAGACTCTTCAGTTGTAGCCAGACCCAAGGACTTTATTGTAAGGTCAACTTGAAAAAGCTGTAGGGTCTATCAACTTTAAGAAGCAGCATTGGAGAGGGTCCTGGAAAACAACTGGTGTGAATGGCTTCCTACCATACCGTGGACATGACATGCACTGAATCTCAAGGCTAATTGAGTATAATGTGGATCTGGGAGGCATGTGCAGGCAGCCTTCACTAGTGTCACGGGGTAGGGGCAGGGCGGCCCCTTAGACCAGTAACAGCTGCTCTCTGGTAACCCCCCTCCCTCCCCACAAGGGAAGAGAGAGGGAATGAGGGAAAGAGACTCAGCCAGTAGAGGAGGAAACTGGAACAGCTTGAATGAGAATAATAATAACAAAACTAGAATATTTACAAATATACACAAAACCAGTATGGAACCCAACCCCCCGATGGTAATTCCATCACTGTCACTGCTGATGCTGTGGAGCAGGCACCGGAGCAGCCACTGCCTGGGACAACACGCTGCTGACTCCAGTCAGTGCAGTTTGTTAGGAGAACGGAGCTGAAAAGTAAAATCACTGCCCAGAACCAGCTCTGTTCTCACCCAAACCAGAACAACCAGAAGGGGTTTTCCACCTCTAAGTAGAGCTGTGCTGGCTTTCCGTACAGTCTTTTAGTGACACCCGATGACCCAAGTCATTGCTTGTCTCTCAGTTGTGGCCTAGTTTCAAGAAGGCTTTCACTTCTCACTTAAGTCCTACGAGGAACTTTGTAGGAGATGCAGAACAGATTGTTCTAAGCTTGTATTTGGTTAGTTTTTCTTTGGAAGTAGAGGATTGTTGCTAAGTAGGAGGAAAGGGGTTCCAAACTGCCCTGAGATTTTTGAGTACTGTGGATGGCAATCGGTCTACTCCGCTACTCTTGCCATGCTGGGAGCTGCACCGTGCAGCTGAAGAGAGCAAAGTCTCTTCTGCAAGAAGAAAACAAAACTTATTTTGAAGTACAAGGGGTTTGTTTGTTTTGGCTTTTTACTGACATTCATCTTTTTCAAGTCACGTCTAGGCCTGCACCTTCTTAGGTTGGTTTTATTTATGCGCCACGACTAAGCTGTGCTATCTCGCTTCTTGGCAGGATTTGAGGAGTAATGGGAATAGTGTTGTGCTCATTACCCCAGTGTTAAATCTAAGGGTATTAGGCTAATAATGTGGTTCTTTTTTTTTTCTTCCCCAAATACAGGTAGAAGCTCCGTTCATACCAAAGTGCAGAGGCCCTGGAGATACCAGCAACTTTGATGACTATGAAGAAGAAGATATTCGTGCGTCTCTAACAGAAAAATGTGCAAAAGAATTTGCTGATTTTTAGTAGGAGTAAGAGGACAAGATGACATCAGGGCTCACATTGGGATCTTTGCACTCTGTTAACAGATGAGGTGGAGCTGAGACCATCATATGTCAAAACAGTTACCTAGTTACTTCATTCCACAAAGCTGACTGAGGTCTTTATTGCCATCTTCCATGTGTGCAGTTTGCACCAACCCTTCTAACTAGGCACAATTAAGCAAGCACTGTTTGTGCAGTAACACAGAATAATAGACCACTTTCCTACTTAACTTTGGTTTCTGTCGTTCTTTGTTTCTGTGTATTGTTCATTTTCCCCCCTTTAAAATGAAGTAGTTTTTTACCCAAGAATGCTCCATTTTATTTTGAATAATGTATTATTTGTGTGAGTGAAATGGAAGGTGTTGCGGCTAGTGTGATTTTAGACTGAAGTGAAAGATAAATGTTGCTTCTAGTCTGTGCCAGCCAATAATTCTTGTCTGTCTTGTCTGATGCTACAATTTATAATATTTTTTCGGTAGCTCAGACTAAACCTAGCCAACATTTTTAGCATTTTTGAAGGTAGTATTTATCGCCATATAAATGTCTGCTAAATTAACTTAAAAACATTTCTTCCTGGAGACTGACCAAAATTCAGTAGAATCAATTGGGTGGCTTGAGTAGGGGACAGTAGCTAGACCCCGTGCCTTGGTTTTCTACATCCCTGCAGTTTTCATCACTGCCTCCTTCCTTTGTATTCCCACCTAGGCAGTAGGTAAATTACCGTAGCCAGACTGTACCATGGAAAGCTTACAGTCTCGTGAGAGGGAGTAATTCCACCCGGTCTGGATTTTGGACCATATTTAACCAAGTCAACTTACCAGCATTTCAGTTGGCAGGTATGAAATGGCATTTTTAAGAACCTGAACCCTAAACTCTTAAAGGAAGTTTTGGTCAGTATTGTAGAGAATATGATTCTTCTTGATTCACTTTTTTTTTTTTTTTTTAAATAAAAGAAGCTAACGTTTGGGCTCCCAAAGGATTCCTTGTTTTGAGCCTTTTTTTGAGTAAAAAAGGCATCCATTAAAATAAAATCCATCGCACCACAAAGCAAAACGCGCTCTGCCATTAGCTATGAAAAACAAATGGTTTAGCAAATGCAGAATAATGTTCTAGATGCATCGCTGGATGAACACGGTTATATATTTCTGTTTTTTTTGTTAGCTGTTAAGAATTAAGAGGTTATTGCCAAGTTTTTATTCTGGTATACTATATTAGTAAACTGAGGATGGAGTACCGCTACAATCATTTTCTGTTTAATTACAGCACTTCATTCATGAAGAAAAGAGACAAAGTTTCAAAACTGCAACAGCTGGGTTTATTTTAGTTGCGTTGTGTCTTCATTTCTAACCTACTTTCTTTCAATCAAACAGAATGTATGGTCACACGGATAGAAGTATTTGGGCTTAATTATGTTTTGTATACTCTCACCAACTGACTTAAAAGATACTGCTACCATGTGCTAGCTTCGGGCACTTTTACACGTTCATTTCAATTTTAATAATCAGTGGCTCAGCACTTTTTTTTTGGGGGGGGGGGGAGGAGGGGGTTGCTTTTAAAGTTATTCATAGTAGTTTTATTTGTACACTTGATTCTGGCTGTCTCAGTGACCTGTCTTAAAACAGCACATCTAACCAGTTTAAAAGTAGACTCATCTTTTATGATAAATTTACCTGCATACAAGGATGAATTGTTTTTAAAGAATAAAAAAAAGGAGCTATATTGCTACACAGCCATTGTACGTTCGAGCGCCGGTGCAAATAAAGCACTGGCATTCCTTTCTTTAATCTGTATGACACCCCTTCAAGAAAAGCCTTTGTAGACGTTTTACAGAGAGGTATGAAACGTACCATCCAACATTCTGTCTGTTTAGGTTGTTGAGCATTTTTGCACAACGTCATTTAGGAGGCTGACACTGAATGCAGTCTTTGTCCACCCGTATTTACGTATGTGCAGGAAAAGTATAAGATACTTTGCTGTAGCAAATTTTATGTAACAAAGATATATCGTCACATGAAATAAATTTAAAGAAATCCTTTGTATGAAAATGTTAAAATCTTTTGTATTTCATTTAGACCAAGGACATGCTGCTGTACGCTAGCTGTATGCGATAAATTCTACAGTAACTTTGTTGTCGTTTATGAACTTTAAAAGATTTTAATAAATGTTGAAGATCACAATTTGATTCTGTTATGATTTTAATTTTTAATCATGGCGTTTCTAATTCTAGTAAAGTTCAGAGATTTCTGTTCTGTAAAATACTGTAATCGTTCATCTTGCGTGTACGATAAGACAAAAGTCTAGGAAATTGGTTCTGACATGTCTGTCCGATATCCAGATTAAATTCCATGTGGGCATAAGTGGAAAAGTCATCTTAAGGCCATGATACTATGCTATTTATTTTATGAAAATCCTGTTAGGAAGTAAAATACTTTTCCAATATGGCATAATAGACTTCAGTATGGAAATGAGATTCTCTTTTGGAAAAGGAGGGGAAGTGTGCAATTTCCAAGGCATTAGTGAGTACATTTGACAATGTGAGTATTCTACAACCCTCTCGTTTAAACACAGTCATAAAATATAACTACGGAATATTATGTTACCTGTATTTAATTTGAAAAAATCCTTTTCACAATATGGAAAAAATTGTATATCTATGACAGTAGAAGCTTGTTAATTTTACACATTGAGGAATTAAGTGTTGAACTATATGGTATATTTTAATTGTACTCTAGTTGTATGTAACTTTCATTTCCAACATAAAGGATTGTATCTCATTAAGTAAATTGCTTTTTTTATTCTCTTGTCAGTTGCATTAAAACCCTTATTTTTAAATCCTTTAAAGTATTTTACTAATTTTTGCAAATAATTAGATGTTTTTAAGTGCTGCAATAGTGTGCAATATAGTAAACATTTATATACAGAAGTGCAAATTAAATTATGTACAACACTTGTGCTGCTTCTTTGTGAATCAGAATGTTGTATGATGAGAGTCGTTGCATATCCCCCCCCCACACACACAGACACACGCTGCAAACAGGGTTTGAAAGCCAGAGGAAAAAGGTGGTGAAACACACTACACGTACTAGTCTGGGACTCATTAAGCTTCACACTTCTCTTGGGTGTCTGGGGAAGATGGTGTGGAGAACGTTAATGGCGCTGTGAGAAGTCGGTGAGTTGGACTTCTCCGACACTCGAAGGCAAGTGAGGTGATCATTAGCTGCAATATTGTTTGTCTTCATATTTTCACATTCAGACTCGATGCTTTTGATTAAGGTAATTGCCTGTTTTTAAACTGTCTGCAGATCCCGCTGTACAAACTTTGTGCTCTGTCTCATTGTGCTGTGAAACAACTGATAGAAGTAAAGACTGTTCATGGTCTTGGCATTGTCTGTCTTGAGGCTTTTTCTGCAAGTGTTGTTCAGAGAGGCTCTGGTACCTGCTCTCTGTAGTACAGCTCCTCTTCCTGCCTTCTGAGCAGAGCTTCAGCCTCTTTGCTTCTGCTGCTGTATGCCTACCGACTGGTTTTGTGGTGGTCTTGGTTTCGTAGTACAGATGCTATATTACATCTTAAAGACCTTTGTACTTTCTCTGAAGACGAGCTAAGAAACTGCAAAAAAAACCCGGGCTGGTTTTACTACAGCTCCCGTGCAGAAACTGTGTCGAGCAGCAGATTTGAAGGTATCGCTCAAATCTGTCCTTCTTATTTTAGCCACGTGTGAGGAGGACTTCTCCTCGATGATAACTGAGAAACGTAAGAGATCTCGTGAAAAGACAATTCCATTCTCCAGCTTGGGGGGTGTGTAGCTGATCTGGATGCTTCACCAAAAAAAAAAAAAAAATCCCCAAAACAGTTCCATGACCACCATTGTTCTACAAGTGCGGGTCTTGTGCACGTCTCAGAAACGTGTTTAGTTGAGAGTTGGAAGAACCAACTGATTTGAGACCTCTGCCACAAAGGGTGAAATGTGTCTGGTGGCAGGCTGGGCAATGTAAAAGGGTTCGAGCTCCACAAGGATGTTTAAATGTATTTGTCATCCTACGTAGGAATTAGGTAAACTGTTACGGTTTTTTTAGAAGGGCAAGAGGGGTATCTCAGGGCAAGATGGGATCTCGAGATCGCTTCCCTTCCTAACGTTGGAATGCGATAGTGAATCAAAGTTGAATTAAATCTGAGGCCGTCACATTTTGACCTTTTGTTTAGTGGGTTGGATTTTTTTGTATACTGGACAAAGGGATGCCTGCCTGCCTGCCTGAAAGAACTTTGCATATACTGCAAGTGTAGTTTATTCTTACCATTCACTACTACAAAAAGTTCCCACCCCAGTGGGATAACAGCGGCTTGAGGTTTCCGTTAAATCACTGGGATGAGCTCCCAATAGCCTATTTCAAAGCTAGTAAAATTTCTTTTAGATTCCTTACAATCCCTGGTCCGGTTCCCTCGCTCAGAGAGTCAATACAAAAGCCTTTACAAAAATGTATTTCTAAAAATTCTGCTCTTTTGTGTTGAGAAGCAGCGTGGCTGAGGATGAGGCGTCTTTGGAAAGGACAAGATAGAGAAAACCCTTAGCCCAGCACGTGGATGTGGTTGCAGCTCAAAAGCTCTTCAGCAAGAGAAGGTGGTTTCTAGTTGGAAGGAGTTTGAGGACAGAGGTCAGTGATCTTGTTCCCATACAGATGCAGCTACAGTGACAGATGTTTTCTTTTGCTGGGAAGGTAAAGGTCACAGACTTCTGCCTTTGCTTCCAAGATGCTGTGGAAGACTGGAAAGGATGCAGCTGTAGGTATTTTGGCTCAAATGGAGGAAGGTCTCAGCAGCATGGCATGCAGTGCAGTGCTGGAAGGGCTTGTTTTCAAGGTAATTTGATTAAGGGGAGAGGGGAGGGGAAAAAAAAAAACCCAAAACAACCCCACCACCTTCTCATTTCTGTTCAGTGGCATATCAACGCTTTATTCTGAACAGCACTAGAACGAGAACTGTCTTCTCCTGGAAGTATTGTTCTTTACTGTCCATCTACATTGCTACTTTGAATATATATGTAGTTATCTAAGTAACAGTTCAAGAAAATGAATGCCTGATTGGGATGTCCTTTCAATTTCTTCCATCTTTACCAGTATCTCTATGTTTGCATAAAGTGGTGTCAGGACTCCGTTCGTGGGAGGGAACACCTTGGATGAGTAAAGTCATCTCCCAGGTGCGTTAACTGAGATTAAGCGATCAATATTTGTTATTTCATAAATGCCCCGAGTTGATAAAACAATCTCATTTACAACTGCCTCCCTAAAAAAAGAAGTTACATGTGTCCCCAGTAAATACACTATTTCCCTTCATTCTCTTACCATAAACATCAGTGAGTATGCGTCTCTCAAGCTTACTTACCAGTGAGAAAAACTGAGAGGAGCTGAGCCGGAAGCTGTAGTGAAAACGTCACCTTGTCCCAGAAACAAGATCATGGTGGCAGAATCATTCGAAGGGCTACGTGATACGACGTGTATAATGTAGTGACGTAGTCTGTTAATGTTGGCCTGTTAGTTCACCGCAGGAGTGTGGTGGTTCTCCAGCCACTGGAACAGGCTGCCCAGGGAGGTGGTTGTGTCACCACCCCTGGGTGTGTTTAAGGGTTGTTTAGATGTGGTGTTGGGGATGTGGTGTAGGGGAGAACTTTGTAGAGTGGGTTAATGGTTGGACTCGATGCTCCCAAGGGTCTTTTCCAACCTGAATGCTTCTGTGATTCTACAGAAACATATCCTCTGTGGTTTAGGAAATACCCCGGGGACTCAGCTTCAGGAGGACATCAGAGAACCGCTTCCCATGGCCAAAGCACCCACCCATAGCTCGATTGTTCTGGAAGAAAATTTCATAGCAGGCCTGGGTCAGCTGCAAGGTACGTTTCCTGCCCAGAGAACTATTGCAGTGAACACTGTGGGGAAAAATTACTCCGTAAAGTCTCATAGTTCAGGGTTTTTTTTTCTGAAAGCCACACAAGGAAATGTGAAATATCAACACAAATGGGGTTTTTTTACTCAGAATTTGTACAAACCAAAGCTATGCTTTAGGGCGTTCCTATATTATCTTTAAAGGTGTTAATCTGGTCTTAATTCCGTAGCTACTTACTGACTAACAGAACTCACCTCTGCCTGCTCTTGAAGGTTTTTTTTTTATGGTCCAGACTACTACAGAAACCTGTAAACTAAAACAAATCAGGATTCCACCTTCACCCAGCCTCTGGATCACAAAACGCTCTAGTTGCTTTCATTTGCCAGTAGATGGCACATTTATACGCTGTGGAACAGCGTGTGTGAAAAATGTCAGCTGCAGAGCATAGAAGAACAGACTCGGAAAATATTTAAGAGGAGGAGGGAATGAGAAGGAAAATATTTAAGAGCAGGAGGGAGTGAGAAATCTGGACTGTAGCAGTCAGGTAATAAGTCAGATAGATAATTATGCAACACCAACCATGAGATTTGTTGGTTATGTGTTAGTAGATTTTGCCTTCAAATCCTTTCAGAGTTGGTACTTGCAGTATTTGGGGGTTTTTTATTGGTTTTTCATATTGACATCAGCAAAAAAAGAGTTTTTGACACTAATTTGAACAAAAGCATTTGTATTCGCGTGTATTACTGCACGAGCTGTAGGAAAATTCCACTAAAAATCCCTGACTGATAAATCCTGGTTTTATCAGAGGCTAGAATCAAGGGGTTGTTTTAACAGCACACAATCCCATTTCTGTATTATGTGCACATCGGGCTTTCGGTGATTCCCAGTGATAGGCAGGGGAACGCTCCTGGGGGTGAAAAAAGCAGCCAAGTGTGTGTGTGGGGAGGAAATGGCACTAATTTCTTAATGTAGTGTTTGAAATATAATTGAAATTTGTTTGTCTTATTGACATTTTTCTGTCTATAACTGTATTTTTCCATTCTTGTGTGCATCAGCGTGCTGTAATTTTTCACTTGCATCACTTCACCCAAAGTGCTACCTTTCAGATTTCCCACAGATTTAACAGCTCTTTCACTGAGATGCCTGAGACATTTATAGAAAATAGGTCTTTTTATTAGGCAGGATTCTGTTGCACAATGTTTATATTTCATATGAACACTTTTTATAAGGTTCTTGCTATGTTAGTACAAGCCAGGCAAATATGCGGCAGGTACTACTGCTAGTATGGGCAGAATGAGTTAAGGTTTATACAATTATTTCTTTTTTTTAATATACAAAGTATAAGCTTTCAAATAATCAGGGTTTAAATCTGGACAGTAGCTTTAATATGAGCAGATATTCTTACCAGAATATGAGCAATATTCTTACCAGAATAAGGAGCCGAATAAAATAAGTAGGGCAGGAAATTCTCAGTCAAGTGGATGTAATTCACGTGCAGGAAGATCTATTTAAGCAATTCAGTCTTGGAAACCAGAGGAAGCAAAAGCAGAAAGAGACCACTGGCCTTGCATTGTAGTCAGCTGCTGTCTGCATTCATTTTGAGCCTGGTGTGAAGAGGGTGCAACTCTAGTCACCTTAGTGGAGTATGGGACAGTCATACCGTTACAACAGCAACAACAACAAGTTGGATAATCCTCATTGTGTAAAAATGACCTTAGTATACTAAAGCAAAGATTTAAGGCACTCCCCGCCAGGACAAAAGAGAGGGTCTTTGCCATCCCGTCGTTACTGCCCGGTCAGTAAATCCCAGCAGCGCTTGCAGCGAAGGAGCTGTGTTGGGGCTTCGGCACCGTGCACCTGCAGAGCTCTTAACCCCCGTGCTGATCCCGACACCTAGAGCTTTTACAAGTCTTTTTGCACATCGGCGGACCCTGGTTTGTACCTTGTAAGAGTGAGTGTGCCCAGGTAACTGCATGGAATATAAACCCAGGCTGACTGGCTGTTGTGCGCTGACCTAGCACTTAAACATGCACTTTGACTTAATTGCCTCAGAAATGAACGCCGGGTTGGTACAAGTCCTTCTGCTGTATTCTCGACATGGGTTTTCTGCCTCTTTTTTACCCCCTCCACACCAGCTTTACACCAGTGCTGTCTTTGGCCTTTCGTCTAGGCTTTATGCAGAACTTCAGAGCAACGTGACGGTGCTCGGCCATGTAGAAAACCCTGGCAGATCAGAAGGGGACTGTGAAGAAGACACAGCATGGCTTTTGGATGACCTTCCTGGCCAAGGCAGCAATCAAAGAGAGGAGCTTCAGTGCTGGACTCTGTGGACAGACTGGAGTACCTTGCTGGGAACTGTCCCTCACTTTTCTATGAAGTACCTAAGTAGGGAAGGGAGAGCAGCATGACAAGTATTAGCTGTCCATGCTGTCGAGCATGCTAAGTGCCAAAATTCCATTCAAGCAAACTATAAAGACCATGGACTGGAGTGGAAAAGCCTTAACTGAAAAAAGAGTTTTCTGAGAGTATACTGTTGGAATGGTGCAACCTGAACCAGTAACTGGGATTTTGTCTCTCTCTGGGTGTACAGTAATTGTCAGGGACTGCAGAAAAGACTCTGAAGTATTTACCAGTCCAAGGGTGACTAAAATCATCAGTGCCCTAGAGGTGTGATAGAAGACCTCTATAAGTGTAGTGTGGAGCTCGGGGCTATTTGGAGCAGACAGGGAAGGTAGAAGGTACTGCTGAGTCCCTACTGCACCCCAGGGTGCAGCTCCAAGTATCTGCTCCTAGAAGACAAATGTACAAAAAGAGGAAAGCGGAAGGATCTCGGCCACTGCAGAGCTTGTTACAGGGGCATCTGAAAGGGCTTTGGTGATTCAGACACACGAGTCCACATAAACAAGTGAATACCAGAGAAACAGAGCAGTCTACTATTAATCTAAATAATATTCCTACAGCAACAAATGGGTACAAACTGCACATGCATTTTGCAAGCTGTAGATTAAAAGTTCTTAACTACCAGTGAAGGGGAGCTTGACACAGGCTTTCTGACTGGGGGAGTGGGGTGAGATTCCTCACGGGCTCAGGAAGGGATGTGGGTAGGTGGGGGGTTGCCTGTGATGGCAGGAGATCAGACTCCATGGCCTGGAAGATCCCTGTTTAGTCCTGTATTACTAGGAAGAAAATGACGGGGGAAAAAAAAAAAACAACAGATTTTTTTAGACTACTGTTATTCATAGAATGGAAATAGCCATCAATTAATTCCGCGGGTGGCAAGCAGTCATCTTAAACCTGTGCCACTTCCCCATCTGTGACAAGAATTGCCTGTAATCAGCCTGTGCCCCGTTCATTTCCCCTGAGCCGGTGCTGCACACCAGGAGGAGTTGATGATTTTTGGCTGCTAATCACGTCTCCAGCGTTTTGTCCATCTCTGCTTTGCTTTCATCCTCACAGGCATTGCCAGTCGGGCCGCCAGCGGCCACGAATCAGCCGCAGCAGCCCCGAGGAGAAGCGCAGCACCTTCCAGCGATTATTCCACGCTACAGCTGCACCTTCCAGTGTTTATTCCACGCTACAGCTCGGTAGGAATGATCGCCAGCTGCTCTACCAGCCGTGGCCCGTGCAGCAGGGAGGGGGTTACAGGGGAGCAGCCGGTGGGTGGGCGGCCCCTGCGGGACTCCAGTTCCCAGCAGGTCCCACGGGTTGTGCCGGTGGTGTGGCCATCGCTGGCGCCCAGGGCAGCGCGCTGAGGGGCGGCCGGTCCCGTGTGGGGTCTGCCTGCTCTGCCTCATCAGAGGTAGCTCCGAAAAGTTTGGTCGCTTGGCAAAGAAATAGGTATTTTATACTGGGATGCAATCCGTGCCGCTCTGCCTAAAACCAGTTTGTGCAAAGGAGCTCTCCTAGCTGCCCTCGGCCTGAAGCCACGGAAAGCCTGCATTGTTTTGTCACTTAATTTTCCCTATGAACACGTTTAACCGTGTTTTTACCCTGGACGCTGGGATAGGAAAGGTTTAAAGGGTTTAATTTTGCTCTGGGGAAGCTGAAATTCAATGCTACCAGGGTGCCACGTTCTCCTTTGCCACACACTCGATGCGTTTTGTCTTCCTGTACTGCTGTAACTAACGGGGACAAAAAATAATAATAGCCTTTCAGTTGAAAACTGGCATTTTCTAAAACTTAGAGAACGGGGTGGATTGGTGCCCAGCTATCTGTGCTGACTTCTGCGTGCTTCTCCTTGTGTAACAGCAGAAGTTCAGAATCACACAGGGTTGACCCCTTAACCTGGATCTGCCAACCTGGTTTCGCTTTGTTCCTTACGTGGCCTGGGAACATTTTGAGGGTTTTTTTTTTGCCAGAAGCAGGATGCAAATAGTCAAACAAAAGTCTAATTCACTTTCCTGCTTTGTCTGCAGACATAATCTTGTTTTAATGAAATTACCTTGTGAAAACACAAACCACAGGTCATATTCCACTTTGAATTTTTCCCATAGCCTGTGTTCTTTAAATTCCCCTCTCTGGTGTTCAGGGTCTTTTAGACAGAACACACGCACTGTGTGAGCCTCACTCCCAATACTCTTAAGGATTAACTGAAGAACATGATGGAAGGTTGATGTTTGTATCCTCAAATCTCAGTTGATTACCCAAGTTAGAAACTAGCTGATGCAGAAAACTTGTTATGGCCTCCTTTGCAACACTTATTTCTTGAGAGGCAAAAAAGAATTGCCTTGTGGGGCTTACTTGTCGGACACAAAAATGCCACATTTTACAGGATGCTTTGGGATGTGCAGAGGGTTTTTTTAGCGTGCAGTACGTTTAATACTGTATTTGACTTATCTGCATTTAGTTAAAAGCCAAACCAGTGAGGACTCCCACTGCTCTACCTTCTCAACGCTCCTGTCACTACTCCGGTCCTATTATTTGCAGCAGTTCTTGCAAGCTTTGGTTATTTATTTGGCAGCGTGTAAGTTGGGCAAAAGGAAACGGTTGGGGAAGCTGTATCTACAGTCCTTTGCACGAGTGCACTCCCGTGACTTTAGTGCTTGTAGCTTGCAGCTGGGGGGGCTCAGCTTTCTGTTCCCAACTGCAGCCAGGAGCTGATTCTGCACGGTGCCCAGGACAGCCCCAGCTGGGGCACTCGTGTCACAGAGCCATGACGTGCTCTGCAGAAATCAGAAGTCACCAGTTAGTCCTGTATGAATCCCCAGGTAGCTTGTCGTGTCCCCTTGCCTTGCAGCGAACCCTCGGCGAGGGTATAATCGCAGTGGCTTGACTCGGAAGGAAATTCTGCAAGTAAAACATCGCACAAATATGGACTGATCCGGACCGTTAAGAGTGGTCAAAAGGTCCCAGCTTCTGAGCTGTGGTTGGGATGCAGCCCTGGTGCCGAGAGGGAGCCGGGGGGGGGGGGATTGTGGCAGCGAATGGCCGGGGGTTGGTATCGCTTCATTTCCCTAGCACTGGCAGCATGTCACCCACGTAACACTTCCAGGCCATTGGAAAACATCCTGAATCGAGGGAAATTTGGAAAGATAAATGAAAAAATAGCGTGATAAAGGAGAAAAAAAGAAAAGAACACGTACGATTGTTGGAGAAACTTGCCAACATTTGTATTCATCTCTGCGGGCAAGATCTTATTGCTCGTGAGGAAGGTAATAGGAGCAACCAAGAGTCAGTCATGTGATAGAAGGTTTGCTCAGTTTGAGTTACACTGTACATTACTAATATTTCGATATCTAAAGATATATTTGCAAAACTAAGTATATGTACACAAACCAAAAAACAAATCTAAGTTCACAAGCATAAAATTGTTGGGAACAAAGAATGCATGAATTAGGTGTATAGAGTTCACGCTAACATTCTATTATCTGAAAATAATCTATACTATAGAATTTTGTTTTATAATACATAGGTAAAAAGTTACTTTATTGTGTCATTCTAGAAAACACACCTCCCTAAAAAGACCTTGCATGAGAAGCAACAACAAGCAGCTGTCCACATTTTGACAATATATGTTTGAAAGTTTTAATTTCATTTGAAAATATCTTACATCCCCTGTGTTTACTTTGAAATTGAGACTCAAAGTTAAGAATACAAAGGAAACCTAAGCACTGAACTAGAAATACTTATTAATTTCAGGTCAAAACACAGTGGATTTCCTTCAGTCTTTTTACTCATACTCATTGAAATTATTCTTCAGGATCTAGCAAATGCCATAACTTTCTACAAAGCAAATCTCAGTAATTTGCTAAAAAGACATGTTTAATGAGTAGCTGCATGAAAGTAATTTTGGAGAGTATCCCAACCATGTAATTTTCATTCATTGCTTCTGTCTTAAAAAAATAATAAAATTATCATGCTACTCTGAAAAACTATTGTGAAATTAAAGCTTTTTTAATAATTCTAAAAATCAGAGAGGAAGAGTTTATAAATTCAGCCTTGTAAACACTGTTACTATTGGTCTGCAGTATGTCCTGTTTTAAACACACAGTGAGATATCTTGTCACAGCAAATGGTATGTTTTGCCTATTCATGTGTTGCAAATAACTACATTTTTCAAGCATGCACAGCAGAAAGTAGCTGCATATTTCTGTTTCATTTCTACCCTGTACCAAAACCCATGACTTTTCTGGGACCCTTTCTTTACCTCCCCATTTCAGCAAGGCTGCCAGATTCATAATTTATTGCAAGTGCAAGAAAACAGGTATTTGCTGTTCAAGTGACTTCTGTCTGGTCCATTATCACATCATAAATTGTGTCTTCCCTAGACTGCCAGAAGAATGCCAATCATTATACGAGCTGTTATATTTCCATTGCTTTAGACATCTGACTTATGAAACAAGTCTCACTTATGTAAGAGTAGTTTTGGACAGTAAAGTAACACAGTAAAATTATTTTGCAAGTGGTTCTTTTTATCAAATTTCACTAAATTCTCAATATTAAGAAACATTTTAACAATTGTAAGCCTGAAAACCTGGTGAATCATGCTTGATACTAGATTTTAAAATACAGATTTTTCCAATACACTGGCCTTTAAACTTATCCTTTTTTTTTCCTCCACTTTCTTCCATCTACACTTTGGCCATACCTAATATCCAAAATACATTTACTTGTACTTTAGAAAGACACCGTGTTCTGTGTACTTTTGATGTGAAGAACTCTTATGACAACCATGGAAGTGAAGTGCTGACAGACCATCTTGTCAGATGTCATCTTGTCCATCTCCCTGGGCTGAGGTGCCATAACTGCATTTACACTGTTTGTCCAAGGTGTATTTTAAAGCTTGTACTCTGAGAGATTTAATGAAGCACCTTGGTAATGTCTTTCACTAGTTCACTGATCTTCTGATGAGAAAGCCTTTTCTAGATATCAAATATAAAATATTTTCTTGAAAATGAAAAATGAAGAGAAATTAATAAGTGTTTGACACAATCCCTACAGCTAGACTATCCTTATTCTATTATCAAAGTCATTAATTAATTATGACTAGAATTAAGGAAAGGACAGACCTCTTTAGGGACCTCCACCAAAATCCCACTTTACCAATGAACAAGTCACATTTACTGTAAGCTTATAACTACCATTATATAAGCTTATTATTATATTAGGGCTTCTCCTTTCAAAAAAATGACAGGATCAATACCCCAACTGAAGTGGGCTGTGTTGATCTGCTTGAGGTTAGAAAGGCTTTGCAGTGGGATCTGGACAGGCTGGATCAATGAGACAAGGCCAAAGGAAAAATGGCAGGTTTTATCACTACTACTTCTTCCTTCTTATTCACTATATTGTATATTGGTCACAGCATCACGAAGCAAAAGATTGGTTTAATATAATTATTTCTTCATATAACTCAGCTGTTGTTATCACCCAATTATCCCCCAGCTGCTTTGAAATCAGTTGTTAAGAATCCATTCTTGCCAGATAGCAAAGATTTTTAATTTTATTAAGCAAGTTTTACAAGATGAATATACAAGAGCATATCAGGGAATTTTATAAAAAATTTACACTACATTACAGGAATTACAGCCTTTTGTAAATATCTTCTCTTTTAAATTCTGTATTATGCAGAACCACATCACTGTGCATGAAGAACACTGATAAAATAGGATATTTTAATATCCTATTATGTGATGGTTTATATTTATTTTTTATTTTTAGGACTCCGGTTAGTACATTTCCTTTTAACAGTTGTTAATGTACTAGGCTTTCAGCAAAACAAATTAAAGAGGAATTTTTCGTACTTTTATAGGATTGCTGAAGACTTTTTTCTCATTTTAGAGATGACATACTTTAGTCAATTAAGATTATGATCAGTTTGTTACAAAACAATTTGCAACTGTGATGTCAAGTCAAAGGTTGAGTGACCACATGAGAATTAAATATATGAAGTTTACATCAAGGAGCTGTTCATCAAATGTTGTATTTTCCTCCTTGTATTTTTGAGGACTCTGAGCCTTGCTTTAGTTGGATTCTATATGAATTTGCCAATGATTTCCTAGGTAGCAGGAGGGGGGCTTTAGTGTTTTAGGGTAGATGGCTGGATTTCACAGACCATTGTTTCATAGGCTTGAGGACCACTGTGAGATTTAAAGCTCCTTCATTCTCACTCTGAATTTCTATGAAATCTTTTGCCGTTCTAACAGGGAAGATGTACCTCCCATAGCATTCTGATACGTTGTAAGTATTTCAGTAAGGATGTCTTCACAATAACTGGTAGCACAATAAAGACCATAAGTAAAGGTCAATGTTTGTTGAAATACACAGTATTTCTTTCTTGAATATCTTTTTGTTTTGTTTTCTTTTCTTTTTTCTCTCTCTCTATGCATCTTTAAAAGAGCTTTTGCTTACTGCCAAGAAATAGGACAGTGTTCACCAAGTTCTGTATCTCTTGTTATCTGCACACCTACTGATGTGCTTGTCTTCTGTTCAGGCTCAAGGACATTTTCTCACTGTGCTCGAATGTCTTTCTGGTGGTTGATTACTTTGGCATTTTCCTATTTAATTTCTGGCACAGTTTCAGTGTATGTTTTTACAAGGATAAGTGAAGTTTCAATGAAGTCAAATGAAAAGAAACACAGATTAATGAAATGTTCAGCTTTGGTTCTGTGGTCATCCAGTTAAGCATTAAGATGCAAATGTTGTCTGGAATATTACAGAACAGCTGAACGGAAATGATGCATACAACTCTGGTGATTTGTCAGGTACAATACTGAATTATTTTTATCTTCTGTTTATAATTCTGCAGCAGCTACATTTCCTACAAGGTAACCTATATCATAAATACAAAATATAAATAAGGTATAGAATTGAGTTGGAAGAATGTGTTACATGAAATTCTCTTGCCAAGTTAGAATATCTGTTAGATTAAATTCTATTGCCAAGTTATAATTATTCCCTGTGATCTTTGATTGAATTAACCCTGAATTTTCACAGTTAATAGTATGTTCTGTAAGTCCGCAATCTAAAATTTCACGAGTTTTTCCTGATAGTCTGATGTCTGCCTGTAATTTATTTGCAGATTGATAATAATTTATCTTGTACAGACTCAAAAAAATCATGCCAATCCATGATGTTTGTAGACCTGAAAGTTTTAATGTTTACTCTTTGTCTTGTTTTTAGCTGTTAATTTCATTTTTTTGTTGTTTTGTATATGTATACATATATAGTGAACCACAAATATATTTCAAACATTTATTTCACTTTTCTTATGAAATGAAAATAACCATAGAGAGAGATTTTTTAAGGTGCTGATATGGTTTTCATCCACAGAGTATATGTTCACCGTTTCTCAACACAGTGAGATAAACATAGTTTCACACTTGGAGTTTCTCTTTCTTGATCTGCGCTCAATCCAAAATGGTCATTAAACACACCAAGTTCCTGCTCATTTTCAGCCCTGATGTTCTGCATTATTGTTTGTTACATCAGGGTTGAAAACCAAAATTCATTACCAAGGACCAGCTGTATCAGCCAAATGTTCACAAGTCTACAGGGCCTGATGAGATTCATCCCAGAGCACTGAAGAAGATAGTGGATGTTATGGCAGGACCCCTTCTATCATGTGACAAAGATCTTGGGAGTCTGAGGAGGTCCCTGCTGACTGGAAACTAGCCATTCTTATTCCAACCTACAAAAAGGGTGTGAGGAATGACCCAGGGAACTACGGCCCTGTTAGTCTAACCTCAATTCATGGAAAAATCATGGAGAAAATTATACTGAGTACAATTGAAAGACATTTAAAAAATAATGCAATCATCACGCACAGTCAACATGGGCTTACAAAGGGAAAGTTCTGTTTAATTAATTAATTTCTGTGGTGAGGTCATCCACCTAGT
Organism: Ceryle rudis; assembly: GCA_033439905.1. Taxonomy (NCBI): domain Eukaryota; kingdom Metazoa; phylum Chordata; class Aves; order Coraciiformes; family Cerylidae; genus Ceryle; species Ceryle rudis. The sequence goes on along the minus strand of JAAGNO010003577.1, from coordinate 3,946 downwards.
GGATGTAGAGAAGGTGGTGGATATAGTTTTTCTGGATTTTAGTAAGGCTTTGATACTATCCCTCACATCATCCTTCTGGACTAGTTGTTCAACTGTGGCATGAGTGGGTTCATGGTATGCTGGGAGAACTGGCTGAAGGGCAGGGCTCAAAGTCTTGTGGTGAACATCTGGCTGATGGGTGGTGACCAGAAGTATTCCTCAGGGTTCAATTCTGTGGCCAGTTCTGTTCAATATACTTACCAGTGATCCGGGTACAGGAGTTGAATGCACTATTAGTGAGTTTGTTTCTAGTACAATACTGGGAGGTGCTGTTGAATCTTGAAGGACAGGAGGCCTTGCAGAAGGATCTAGATAGATTGAAGCACTGCACTATCATCAATTATATGAAATCTAACAAGTTGACATAGAATCACAGTATCATAGAATCATAGAATCATAGAATGCCCCAGTCTGGAAGGGACCTCCAAAGGTCATCTAGTCTAACCCCCCTGCAGTAAGTGGAGACATTCTCAACAAGATCAGATTGCTCAGAGACTCATCAAGCCTGACTTTGAATGTCTCCAGATATAGGGCCTCCACCACCTCCCTGAGCAACCTGTTCCAGTGTTTCACCACCCTCATAGTAAAGAATTTCTTCATAAAGTCCAATCTAAATCTACCCTTCTCTAGTTTAAAACCATTATGCTCATCCTATTGCTACATGTGCTTGTAAATGGTCCCTCCTCCAACTTTCTTCTAGTCCCCCTTCAGGTACTGGAAGTCTGCTATAAGGTCTCTCCAGAGCCTTCTCTTTCCCTGGCTGAACAGGAGCACCAGGAGAGGTTTAGACTGCACATTAGGAAGCATTTCTTTACCAAGATGGTGGTTAAACACTGGAATGGGCTTTCTAAATATATGGTTGATGCTCCCAGCCTGTCAGTGATTGAGGCATTTGGACAATGGCCTTAACAATATGCTTTCATTTTTGGTCAGCCCTGATTTGGTCTGGCAGTTGGACTAGGTGATCGGTTTAAGTCCCTTCCAACTGAAATAGTCTGCTCTATTCTATTCTATTCTAATTGACATTTTTCAGTCATTCATGAAAATTCTAAGTTCCTAATATTTCTATCAAAATTTCAGTATCTGGAAAATGTAGAGCAGTCTGTTTGGTTTGGTTTCTATTCTTGCTTAAAATAGATTTGGTTTGGTTTCACATGATTTGGTTTTTTTACTCTTTATAATCTCATTTTTTGTTTTGTTATTACACTGTAGATTCATTTGAAGGGTTCCAAATGATGCATCTGATTTTAGGCAAGCAGATTATCATCCCCTTTATTTTGAAGCAAGAGTGACAAACAGTCAGCAGGCTGAATCAAACATCAGAATCATGTGATAGTCAACCCATTTATATTTGGATAAATCTTGTGGATTTTCAAGCACTTTTGGAGGGAATAAGAAAATCATTATATTGGGAAAGTAGTAGTTATTGCTGGTACTTTCACTCTGAATGTATGCTTTAATAGCAATTCTGTGGACCTTTTTTAATTGTTTTACTCCCTAAAGGAAAAGTCTGTTTACATTTCTTTCTCCAACATGAAGATGGACAAATGGTATGTGCTTTTCTGGTTTTAATCATAGCTACTGAAATTTCATGGCTATACACATTGACTAAACCTACTAAGCTAAAATTACACAAATGAAGGAAAATTAAATTATTTCCCTCAGAAATTACATCCAGAGCCAGAATATATCCAAGGGCAATACGTTGATAGAAATTTATAATGAAATGTCACAATACAAACAATAACAGAAAAGTAGTAATAATCCTGTTCTTCTGAAGTACACAGAGGCTGGTTTCCATGAAAACACACTGTTGTGGTGGGGTTTTTTTGTTGGTTTTTTTTGGTGTTTTTTTGGTGGTGATTTCTTGGTTTGGTTTGGTTTTTTTTGGAGGGGGTTGGTTTGTTTGTTTTGTCAAGAATGTGCATAGCTAGGTACCTTTCAATTCTTATGAGAGAAATAAGACATTATGACTTTGAAAGGGTTAGCAGATGGGAAAATAGCTATTTGCTCAGTGGCTGGCAATGGCTGCGTTTGGTATTTACAATAATTTCAGCAGCATCCCAGTGTAGGTATTCCCAACAGCAACCATCATATAAACATGTTGAGGTAGCGATGTAAGATCTATTCAGCCTAGAGAGCTCAGTTAGCTCTCTAATAGTTTCAGATTATAATACAAGGTTTTATCTGTTTCATTGCAACTATAAATTGGATCTACCATACACACTGCATTTTTGTGTACAACAAATAACATCTCAGATTTGATTTGTACTCATTTAACCACTGTATTTAGAGACTGCACTGGTACAGATGGCTTTCTTCATTGATCTCTTTCTCATCGGTTCCTAATATCAATATAGTTTGCTGATGTTTCAGTGCAAAATGATTATTCTGCATTATTCTGCAGTGATGTCCCTGGATTTGATCTGTGATAGCTGGCTGCACATATCAGCATTGTCTGATATGTAATTGCTCCAATTATTGGCTTTTTTTTTTTTTAATAAATGTGGGTTTATTTTCAAATATGAGCTATTTATGGACCTATTTAGGCACAAGTGAGATTTCTTCCCTTAAAAATAAAAGGGAACTATGTGAATGCTAGTTAAAGAAATGGAAAATATGGGATTATGTGAATGCTAGTTAAAGAAATGGAAAATATGGGATTATGCAAGCATTTAAAAATAAGTTAAATAAGGAAGACCCTGGTAATTACACACCAGTCAGACTTACCTCCATCCCTGGAAAGGTAATGGAGCGTCTCATTCTGGAGATCATTCTCAGCACATGGAAGAAAAGGTTATCAAGAGTAGGCAGCATGGATTTACTAAAGGGAAATCACATCTGACTAATCTGATGGCCTTCTGTGACGGTGTGACTGAATGGATAGATGCAGGGAGGGCAGTGGATGTTGTCTACCTTGACTTCAGCAAGGCTTTTGGGGCAGGAGTTAGCAGGGCTCATTCACAGGGCTTTAAACTAGATATGAGGGGGGAAGGGGAGATAACTGGGCCTGTTAGGAATAAGCCCAAGAGAAGCATGCCAGGGCTTGAAAGATGGTGGACTAGTGAGAACTCTCACTGCCATTTCATTTGAGAGAAGGGATAGATATTTAGAAATCATGGAAGCACCTGAGAAGGGTCTGGTAGGAAATGGGGCCTCACACTTACAAAAAGGTATTGGAATCATTAGCTCCTCTGAAGTGCATCTATACCAATGCACGCAGTATAAGCAACAAACGGGGAGTCTGAAGCCATGATGCACTAGGAAAACTAGTGGTTATCACAGAAACAATGTGGGATGCCTCACACAAGTGGAATGGACCTTTTGCTGGACCTCAAGAACAAAAGGAGAGTCTATGACCTTTGCAAGGGGAAGCAGGTGTCTCATGAAGACTATAAAGATGTAGCGAAGATATGCAGGGAGAAAATCAGGAGAGCCAAAGTGCAGCTAGACCTCAACCTAGCTACAGCTGTTAAGGATAATGAAAAATGTTTCTATAAATTCATTAACAACAAAAGGAGGATTAGGGAAAAACTCCATCCTTTATTGGATGCAGAGGGAAACACAGTAACAAATGATGAGGAAAAGGCTGAGGTGCTCAACACCTACTTTGCCTCAGTCTTTAGCAGTAGAACTAGCTGTTCCTTGGACACCCAGCCTCATGAGCTAGGAGACAGAGAGGGGAAGCAGAACGAGGTCATCACATTTAAAGAGGAAATGGTCAGTGACCTGCTACACCACTTGGATGAACACAACTCTGTGGGACCGAATGGGTTACACACAAGGGTGATGAAAAAATTAGCAGATGTGCTCACCAAGCCACTATTTATCTGAAGCCCTGGCTAACTGCGGAGGTCCCAATGGACAGGAGGATAGCAAATGCAACACCCATCTACAAGAAAGGCAG
>JAAGNO010003574.1:0-38870 GCA_033439905.1 Ceryle rudis | reverse complement strand
GGGGCGGGGGGGGGGGGGGGGGGGGGGGCCGGGTCGGGGCCGCCGGCGGCGGCGGGCTCAGGTGCTCCCTCCTTTCTCCCGCAGTGATCTGGAGGTTCGTTCAGGCCAGGAGGAGCAGCCGGAAGGCGGTGCTGCTGCTGGGCCTCTGCGACGCGGGGGAGACGCTGCTTTTCGCGCGGGTGAGCGGGGCCCGGGGGACCGGGGGCGGGCGCCGCGGGCGAGCCCCGGGCGGGAGAGCTGCCCGGCTCCAGCTGCCCGGCTTCACTCGCCCTGCCGGCCTGAACGTGCTTCCAGGGCTTTGCGGGCACGCTCTCTTCCTGATTGTTTTACAAAACATCGTAAAATTGTTTGATGGATGTAAATTGAAATCGGCTGTCTGAAGCCTGTTACCCCTTACCGATCACTTCAGTTTCTGAGTGGATGAAACACAATGCTATTGTTTCTCTAGCCTTCTTTTTCTGAAAATGACTTCTTTTTTCCATAGCTGTTGACAGGCAAGTACCGTGATACCCAGACTTCGATAACTGACAGCTCTGCAGTTTACAGAGTCAGCAACGACAAGGTGAGCGGGCAGCTTTTCGGCTGTAACTTGTGTGTGGTTGCTACAGCCAGCTGGTGGCTTTGTTCTTCTGCTCCCTCCTTTAAATCAGGCTTGATAGTTTTTGTGCTGCTCAGTCTTCCCAGCTTGAAATCAGTCCTCGGTTTGCACTGAGTGTGGGGTAGGATTTTCTAGGCAACACACACTGGGAAGTAATAAAATCCTGGGGGGTATTAGGGGTTCCTTGTCTCCACTGGTTCTTCTTTTCTTTGTTTGCCAGATTATGAAACTTGGACTGAAAAGTGTCTCTGTGCCTTGTGTTTTGAAAGGCAGGTAGCATGGGGTATTTTTTCTATAGAAAGCAAAAGGAGCTGCTTTTACAAGTGGGGTAAAACATGTGCTGTGGGGACAACAGTGCGCTTTGGAGCAAGACGGAGATTTGTGAGGGAACTTTATTCTGTTCGATTTATTTGCTTGGCAGTAATTTCTGTGTCTCCCAAGGAAACCTGAATTAAGTGCTTTAGCAGGCCTAAAAAGGCCTCCAGCTGAACTAAAGTGTGGCCTCAAAGAGGGTTTTGGTTACTTTCAGGTCCTGGCCTGCCACAGATCTAGTTATTCTCAATTTATGATACTCTCTTTGGTTCCAGAAGAGTTTTATCTTGTTGGGTACACAGGTGACAGTGAAAGCAGCAAGCTGGCAGGACATTATGTGCTGGTGAATTGTAAAAGTAGAGGATGTTTTTGTGGCTTCTCTATGTTAGTCTTCAATAACAGTGGTAATATTAAGAGCTTAAAAACTTAGTAAAGGGAAATGGAAGGCTTTTTTTTTTGTATATTTGTGTGTCTCAGATTGAGCAGACAGGTGTTTGGAGGGGGAGGTGCTGGAATGCTGCAATGCGGATTGTTGCCTTTTTTATTATTATTTTGTAAATTGTAGACAAGTTTTCTATGAAAATCTAAGAGCAGGGAGTAGATGGGGTCTTGTGTAGTTGTTCGGGTTTTTTTCCCTCTTGAGAATGAGTGTTATCTTGAATGGTGATATGGCCCTTCTTGGCCTCATCTCAGCCAGGAGCGTGAGCCTCTCTTCACTGTGACTTTTTCTGTCTGACAGCCTGTGGAAAGGGAAGCGTTTGTAGCTTTCAATTAAAAAAGTCTCTTGCAAAGGCATTTTTGTGTTACTCCCAGCCAAGTTATGTGTATTTAGGTAGAGTTGCAGTTGGGTAGATTCTGTGCGTCAGTACTATCTTGATTCAGAGACTGTGGGTTTGGTATTCTGTATCAGGGACTCACAAGCCAGGAGTTTGTAGTTTTGCTGAGCAGAGATCTGTTTGCTGTCGGGGACACTGTAAACCTGCTGGTGTACCAAGAGAGGTGACTGATCAGGGTTTGTCACTTGCACACTGTGTGCGGTAGGTGTAGAAGGGGTACTGTGGATGAGAAACGGGTTGAACATTCTCTTTTCTCTGTGGTCATGCTCTGTCCTCTCAGCTCTGGTGGGTGGTTTGCTGGTGTTGGTACCCTCCTTAATGAGTCCTGGCCATGAACGTTGTTTCTCAGCATTGCTTTTTGCCTGTCAGAACTGTTTGGGCTGGTGGAGAGAATGCACATCAGGAAGAGTTCTTGCCTGGTATGGGCATTCACTTGTCCACTGCTGCCTCAACACCAGCCTAACTGGTTCTCCCTGGTCTATGATCACAGGTATCCCTAGATTAGGTGTTGCTGATACCTTCTTGTTTCTTTTCCCAGAGCGCTAATGTTACCTTAATCGACCTTCCAGGCCACGAGAGTTTGCGGCTTCAGTTCTTGGAGAGGTTCAAGGCTGCAGCCAGGTAACTTGGTGGGGCAGGATGGGGCAGGTGATATTTTGGACAGGGATGAATCAAATTGTGGTGCTGGGGTTGCTGTGAGCTGGGCTGGATTCACTCTGTCATGGTGCCGTGAGAGTCAGAGCTCACAGGGTAGCAGGGGTTAGTTATTGTTCTGCTTTCCTGCGTACTTATTAGTGCATCAGGAGGTAAAGCAACTGCAGTGGGGTGTGATTTGGGGTTGTGCTATATCCATGGGGCAGAGAGGGCAAGAATTTGCCCTGGGACTGGACATGGGGTGTATTTCAGCCAGCACATGCTAACCTGCTCTTGGGTTGGATGAGATCAGCTGTTGAAACAAATGTGTTAGGCCAGGCTGGAATACTTGCAGGGGAAGATGGTTGCAGAGCTTCTGACCGGGCACGTGTTCTTCACTCTTTCCTCCAGAGCCATCGTGTTTGTGGTGGACAGTGTGGCCTTCCAGCGGGAGGTGAAGGATGTGGCAGAGTTCCTGTACCAGGTCCTGATTGATAGCACTGTGCTCAAAAATGCACCCGCACTGTTGATTGCTTGCAATAAGCAAGGTATTGTGTGCTGCCTTGTGGGCTGGAGATTGCATTCAGTCCTTGAGTGACAGGGGTTCATGCCATGGATGCTGAATTTCTAAGGAGTTGGAATTTTAGCAAAATGAAGGCTGGAACTTAGTGTTAAACTTGGGCCACTCAGCAGGAACGTTCTAGCAGCCACTGGAAGAATTCCTAGGTTGGGTATGTCTAATATATTTGCAGAGAAGCACCACTTGGGACATGTACAGGTTTTTAGACAGACTTAAGGTAGGTGGCTTTCTGCTTGTGCAGAACTGCCTTCCTGAATCTGCATGCAGCAGAAAATAGTTCGTAATGCTCAAGCTGATCCTATCTGTACACACTTGGTAGCTTCAATGCTAAAATCAGACAGCTGTTTAGCTGTCAAGATCATATGTTTTCTCGATTGGACTAGCAGGAACATCCAGTTACTGGAAAGGACTAGAATTGCAGATCTCTACAACTTTTACAGTGAAGGTGTGGATCCTTGCATAACAGTCTGAAGCTTTTGGGCTGTATCAGATTTGGTGTTCTTAGCTATTTTGTGCAGTACTTTTAAGAGCTGCATGACGCCTTCATGACTTCATATGCTGTAGGTTAAAAAGTGCTGTGTTGAGCTCTATAATGCTAGGACAGGTGAGAGTGCTGGGCCTTGTGGGTGGGACATGAAATCTTGTGCTCTGTTTAAAGCAGCTTACTGCCCAGCAAGAAGAAATTAATTACCTACATTATATGAGACTTTTGGGTTGCTCCCATTCATGCCTTCAAACTGAGAGCTCCAGTGTCCCTTATCCTAGTTGCAGACACAGCTGCCTTTGTCTCAGTAACTCTTATGACTGCACAGTATGAACAGGCCTTACTGTACCTTTAGGAGGAGAGCCTAGGTTCTGAATTCTGACATAAAACCAAAGACCTGATTTCCTTTTCATTTCTCTCTCTAGATGTCACAATGGCAAAATCAGCAAAACTTATTCAACAGCAGCTGGAGAAAGAGCTGTAAGTACAAAACAGGATCTTGAACCCTCTGAGCTACTCTCTTCTACTTTCTATAGTTTACCTTGGTGCTCAGTGAGCTCCCTTGAGCTACATCTAAGTTGATTGTAGGAAAAGGGCAGTCTGTTTTGTCTGTGTAGGTGTAATTGGGATGAGAGAAGATTTCTTCTTGCTAAAGCACCCAAAAAAAAGCAGTAGGCACAGATGGTGTATTGCCTTCTAGAAGCTGTGAGCTGGAGAAACAACATACCAGTCCTTTCCTGGAAGCTGCCATCACTAGGCTAAGCAATATCTCCCATGGCCCAAGGTGCTGCCCTCTCCCGGGTACAGGCAGAGTTGGCTTCCACATGTCTTGACTTCCTGCGAGTGGTGTGAAGATCTCAGTAGCACTGCTCAGTTGCACTGACACAGGCTTTTTTTTTCTAGGGCTGCTCTAACACAAAAAGGCTTGGCATGCAAAACTTGAGAGCTGGGGGGAGGGAGTGTCTAGTTCTACTGGTCTGCTAACAGGCATTGCAGGAGCTTGTTTGGGACCTTGTGTTGGCTCTGTATCCCCCCTTGGAAGGACATTAACCTGGGAGGACAAATTATGTATGATCTGTCCTAACCTTTTAAGTTGTAAGAGGAAGTGGAAGGAGAAGAAAGTGGCCTTTAAACTGTGCTGTGTTGTAAGGTGCCAGCTGAATGAGCTGCAGCATCAACAACTGGCAAGCCCATACAGGGAGGGACAAGTAGGAGATTACTTTTTTAAGCTATAATCTCTGTGCATGAAGATTCTGCCTGTGAGACTCATAATGGTAGTTGGGTCAGATCTGCTCTGGGAGAGACCTGTGCAGCTCTCATGCTGGGTGGAATTCACCACCAGCATCTAGTGGCGATTTTCCTTCCCTGCACATACTCAGAACCGGGTAATTTTCCTTGCTGTTGCCCCTGTGTCTTGTTCACTGGTTAGCAGTTAGCAGCAAGGTGATCTTGAGAGCAGGAGGAGGAGCCTAGCTGTTGACTCTTCCAACAGCTGTTTCTGGGATATGGCCATTTTGTTGTCAAGTGGTGGACTTTGCAGTGTTAGGTTTATGGTTGGACTTTATGTCATAATCTTAAGGGTCTTTTCTAACTTGAATGACTCTGTGATTCTATAATGTCTTTGGCCAGTAGATGGCAGCAGGGTTATTTGTGCTGGTGCCTCTTCCAGGCTCAATATGTCACCTCATTTTTAAGGGAGGAATTAATTGCCACATATCCAAACTCCTGTAAAATAAGGATTCCTTCATTTTGTTGTTGAGTGTTTGCCAGTTATCTGTGTATAGAAGTTGAATTTCTAGGTAGATTATATGTGCCCTGCTGAGCAGTGTTATTCCTGCAGGCTTGCACATCGCTGCCATCCTCCCTGTGGTGCTGTACTGTGATGTCCTTGTGTGCAGAAACCAAGGAAGCGTCTACTGTCTCATTCGTGAGCTCACAGCTCTGGGCAGTGCTGTTCTTTCCCTGTGCCCCATTAATTTAGCTCCATTCTGTCAATAAGGAATTGCTGGAGTTGACTGAGAGCAGGCACTGCCAGGCTGCTCTATGAAAGAGATGCAGGCTACTATCCATGAGGTTCTACTAGGCAGTTAAAGACTTTGGGAGAGGTTGCTGTTTGCATCTGTGCCTAATGCAGCCCTTTGACTTCCCTGGCTTCATGTTTTGGGACCAAGGCACTGAAGTCACAGTGCCTCTGCATCTGTTGGGCTGTTCCATCTCCCTGTGCTTGCTTTGCCTTGGATGCCTGGTGAGTGTAGACAAGGAGGTCCATCCTTACTCTCCACATGTGACAGGGAGTTGAGCTATTGTGGCAAGCTGAAGGGCAGGAGCAGCAGTGACATTACAGCCTGATCTGTGAGCAGCCATTGCTCATGGGAGCCGTGGGGAGACTCAATCCCCCTCTCAATCCCCAGAAGTATTTGGCATTCTCAGGTGGCAGCAGGGTGAGCCTCTGCATGATCCCTGATATCATGGGTGCCTCTCTCTTCCCAGTTAACCTCTTAAACTAGGGCACCACTGAGCACTGTGGGCTATATCATGTGTAATTCCTGGTGACTGCTGTCTGCGGTGGGGTATTGGGGAAATTCAGATGAGGAGATTGCCACCTGACTCTTGCTGATGCATATTACAAAACAAAACATGCTTAAGCACCTTCTCCTTGAGTGGCTTCCTGCCTGTTTTGCTCTCTTGAGCCTCTCTGCAGCTGTGCCTTCCAGCAGGTATTTAGGAGAAGTGACCAAAGTGCCTGCCTCTGCCTGTGCCTTGCAGGGCAGAGCCATGGGACTTGGTGTGGCTGGCATCCTGCTGACAGAGTCGAGTCCAAAACATCTCAGCAGCCATGGTGTGGGTAATGTTCGCCTGGTTTACAATTCTTGACCCTTTCCCTTCTCTGTCTGCAGCAATACCTTACGAGTGACCCGCTCTGCAGCCCCCACCAGTCTGGATGGCTCAGGCACTGGGGGTCCTGCCCAGCTGGGGAAGAAGGGCAAAGACTTCGACTTCTCTCAGCTACCCATGAAGGTGGAATTTGTGGAGTGCAGTGCTCGGGGCAGCAAGGGAGAGGAGGGAGATGCTGACTTTGAGGGCCTCGAGAAATGGCTGGCCAAGATCGCCTGAATGGAGAAGAGCAGGGCTGGAGGGAGGGAGAGACCTGGGGAGGCTGGGGGGCAGGCACTTGGGAACTGAAAGGAAAAAGATGGTCTGAAGCACTCAAATCTCATCTTGCTGTACAAAGAAGAAACTTAAGCTGGATACCAGCGTTGTGGCATCTTCCCCTGCTGCTCATGGGCTCGGGAGCAATGTGACACAATTGCTGGTGATTTCCTCTGACTGTCTGTTCACACTGCAACGTTTTTTTAACTCTTCCCTCCTTTCTCTTCCTTTGGACTGATCCTTTGGGTTTCTGTGTTTAAGGTCCTTAATCTTTAGGCTTTTCATTTGGTAGTTGCCAACCAAATGAGGAAGGAGTGTGTTGCCAGGTGTTTTAGAGATTTGAGTCTGTGTGTTATCTTCTGTCTTGGTGTAGCATCGCAATGCTGTTGCTTCTTGGAGCTACTGATTACCTTCTGATTTGGACTTTCTGCAGCCTCTTGCTACTTGGGAGCACTGTGAGCATCACCTCTGCTGCCCTGGCAAAGTGCACAGACTCAGCGGGGCAATGGAGAGTATAAAAAGCTGTTTCCTCTCATGTCTGCTACCTTCCTGTACTTCTGAACTGGTGCAGTCCTATTTCTGTGAGACTGGAGTGGCTGGCTGCTCTGCTTTTGTCCCTGTGCTCTGCCTGCGTCCAGCTGTGGTGTCAGTGCCTTGGGTGATTTCCACTGTTGGACAGTACTTGGGAGTTTTTCTTTAACTGAGGGCTATGTCCTGAAAGCTTGCTCCACTCTGCTTCTCCTTCCCATACTTAGGCTCTTCTCCCACAGACATGTATGAACACTCCTCGAGTGGCAGAGTGTGGTTGGGTCTTAGCTTGAAACTGAGGCAGGCACATTTTTAGATTCCCACCTACATTATGTGTGAGTGCTGCATTTGCTGAGCAGTCCCCTGCCGGTCTCCTGCTCCAGTAACTGCAGTAAGATCTTTTTTTGGTGCGTAATTAGTCAGCAATTGTGGCAAAGTTAGAGGGAAGGTCAAGGAGCTGCTAGAACATTAGTGTGCTTCCTTCTCCTGAGGAGTTGCTTAGTGAAGAGGAGAAAGAAATGTGAGACTTTCTCATTTTTTTTCTCATTTGTCTGTGATGTTTAAAGCCAAAATTGCTGCTCTGTGTGTGATCTCAACTGTTAATCTAAGGGAAGATTCAGGACAGGAAGATGCCTGTCACTGTAGCTATCTCAGTGGCTCGAGAGGCTGCTTGGAGTGTTGGAGGGCTCTGATGCTTCTGAACTGTCTAAGGGACATGTGCTCTCCTTGTTCCCGTGCTCTGGTCAGGAGTGTCAGTTATCCCAAGCAAGATACCCCAGCAGCACTGGTGTTTGTCAGGTGGGGGACAAGACCCTCCCTGATGCTGTGCTCTGTGTTCAGCTTCCCCTTCCTGAACAGCCTTAAAACACAGTTGCCCTGCCCAGCAGCTTCATATAGCTTTATGCCCTGGTGGGGGTGTCATTTCTTTGCAGCACCTACATCAGAATGATTGCTCCCCACACTGCATATTATGACCTCCTACAGCATTGAAAGTTTTCCTTTGTTTTTATTGCTTTCCCTTTTGATTTAAGGTAGGAGGGAGCAGCTCACTCCTGGTAGATCTCTTTTGCCCTTTGCAGGCTCCTGTCCAGTTTGATGCTTCCTTCGTCACTCAGCTGATCTGTTTTATTCTTGTCCTTTCTGCCTGGGACATCCTCTGCCTCCTTGTAGTGTTGTCAAATGTTAGGACTGTTGGGAAGAGCAAAAACAGCCTTCAGCAAAGACTTATTCTCATGGTGAAGCTGGGCCTTGTGTTTCTAGTCTTGTGAACCGAGTGGCTCTTCTACTATCCACGCAGGAGGTGGCGAGAGTTATATTTCTGAAGTATGTTCCATTGTTGTATTTCCTGCAGTCCGAGTACTGTTAGAACATGTTTGTCATGCTTTGAACTCCTTTAACTGGAGATCCTGCCTAGGCTGCCTGCTTTGAATCTGTAGTGCTGAAGTGAGAATATGGCTGTTTCTTTGGGTGCTTATTCTGCTTGCAAAGACCTGTCTCCTTAAAAAACAGAGGCCTCTGCTGGGGTAGGGGGGTAGGTAGCATGAGGCCATGGTTGACTTTAAGTTATTCTTATTAAAAGCGTTCCTTAAATAAATTTTTGTTTGTTTAAACCTTTGTTCTCAAGTCTTGCTTTAGTGTGTCTGTATTAGCTCCTTCTTGGTGGTGTCAGCTCCGCATGGGCTAGGTCTTTGCTTTTACTCAACACAATGATGGAGATCAACCTTCCTGTTTGGTGCCCAGGTCTGTCTTGTCAAAAACCAGTGCCTCCTCCACACAGGGCTTTTCAATACTTTTTTTTTTTTTTTGGGGTGCGTATTTACTCCATAGTCTGAATGGTAGAGATTTGGTATTACCGGGTAGCAAAAAAACCCAAACCACCAACCAAAAAACTTAATAGAAAAGGCACTTATTGCAGAGGAGACTCAGACCAGCTGCAGAGCACTTTACCGGGCTGTTGTGACTTAAGTCACAGAGCACTTGCCCTACTCTGTGGTGGAGGTGGCTCTGGCACTCTGCAGTTTTACAGCTGATGGAGATGCCTCAGCTTTCCCCTGCACTGAGCACGTCTGTGGGGCTGGGGGGTGGCTCTATGGCAGGGCGGCTGAGCTGGAGCTGCACCCAGTGCTGCTCATGCTGGAGGATGCAGCGTGTGTTGGGCTCTTGCTATATAGTTGCATGTGTTTTATGGGCAGTGCTCTGTGACTGGCCTGTTAAATGTTTGGGGCTGTTTTCCTCCAGTGGCTGAGGGAAAATGGCATAACTGGAAACTCTGAATTTTATTTGCTTTTTTTCTCCACACCCCCCCCCATCAGATTTGTGGGGTTTTGCTTTTTTTTTTTTTTCCTCGTATGTATAAACCTTTCCAAGCCTGTGGCTTTGTGCTGGCCAGGCAAGTTGCTCCTCGGGCTGCAGCCTGGTGGCCAGTGTGTTTAAATGGCTTTGGCAAGACAGAGGGGTGTGATAAACTCAGTCCCTTCTGCAGCTGCCTGACCCAGAGTCAGTCACTCTGCTGCATTTGCATGTCTGCAGGGATTGAGGCTTCCACTAAATATCTTTTGACCGCTGTTTTTTTGCTATGGGTTGTACTTGCCTGCAGATTGTTCCCCTGAAAAGGAAAGAGGCTTTTGGAGGAGATCAACAAGCACAGTGAGATCCAGGATAGCAGAAACCATGTGGAAGTGGAGGAGAGGTTGCTGAAAGGCAAAGAACAGCAAAAATAGCATGGTACCTGCCAGTGGCATCCCAGTGGTGATGGTTTCCAAGGCTCCCAAAACCAGGTGCTGCAACTGCGACCTTTCCTGTGCACAGGGCCATTGATCAGCCCCAGCTACCTTGACACCTTTGGGGCCAGTTTGGGCCACATTGTACACTGTTGCTTGCTGACACCTCCCGGGGCTAGGGATGAAAGTGGAGAAAGCAGAGCTAAGGAAGGTCATGTGGGTGTTAAGGGAAAGCCTGCCGAGTGGATGAGAAAAGAGCATGGACAGACCTCATTTTTGTGAAGACTTGCTGATCTAAAGCAAATCCATGGCAGCTCCCCTCCTGTCCTCTTCCCTTCTCCCCCTTTACTCCCTCTGTGAGCACGGATTCAGCAGGGCTGTTGGCCCACATACTGTGAAAAGACCTGTCATGCCTTACCCTGCGCAGCCATGGGGTAAGGACAGCAGAGGCCGAATACAGTTACCAAAGAAAACCCTTCTGCTCTCCTCCTGTCCCTTCCCATCCAGGTCATCTCTCAGTCTGTGATGCTGCCAAGGAGGGGATATAGACACAGTCTAAGGGAGGAGGAAGGTGTGGTGGTCCCAGCTGGCCCACACTCCTTGCCCAGAAGCCCCATTTCAGCTCAGTCCTGGCCCTTCAGTCCCTTCTCAAGTTGTGAGTGATGAGACCTCCTCAGATGTAGCACATTCACATCAAGCTCTTTTAGCAGTGATAGCTGGGTGAGATGATGTGTCCTTTGCACAATGCCAGCCTTTTCAGATAAGCTAATGAAGCAGTTCCTGATATCAGTCAAATGGTGCTCCCATGTCACCCTCTACAGGTGACAGCAGGTTGTCATCGTCAGTGGGGTGTATCTCCAGATCCTACCAGCCAACACTTCCCATTCTAGCTGGCTGCCTTCATCCTGCCAGGAAAGGAGAGGTCCTGGGTAGAGCTGTGAACAGGAGAAGCTCTTCCAGAGCAGATCAGGGAGGCCCCTGAGCTACTGCGCTCCGTTCAGAGATGTCACAGGTAGGGACGGACCCTGCACAACCCTGCCTACAGCTCCCACCCATGCTGCTCTGCGCACTGCCTGTAGTCCTCTGCCTGTATCCCCATGATTGAAACCCCCTGCCCTACACCCACAGCCTCTGCCATCAGGCGCATGCCTGTGCACCCTGGGCCATTTGCATGCTGCCCCCTGAACCTGCCTGCAAACCGGTGTTTGGCAACTCCATGGCATACTCCCCCTACTCTCCCTGCAGCCCTCTGCCCACACTCCATGCCTGCAGACCCCTGCCCCCCAGCCCTTCCTGCAGCCTACTGAACCCTGTCTCCAGCCTAGAGCCCCATAGCTACAGCCCCTGAAGGCACACAGGCCCGCAGCCCTCTGTCTGCAGCCCCGTGCACACTACCTTGAGCTCTGTGTCCCATAGCCACATGCCTGAGACCCTCTGCTCCCTGCCTGGAGTCCCCTCCCTGTTACCTCCAGACCCTGGCCCACAAGGGTAGCCTCAGGAAGCGTTGAGAGCGGTGGGGTGGGCATGGAGACCAATGAAGTACCACAGTTGTAAAAGTGACCTTTATTAAAAAAAAAAAACAAACAAACAAAAACCACAAAACAAACCCACACAAAAGAGCAACAAACTGCCACAATGTTCTGCAATAAACCCCTAATGATTACTTTTCACAACACAGGTGCTGTCCATGATGCCTCTGCAAGGGGTGCACACAGCAGGGGGACATGGGACAGCCCCCCAGCCTTGGCAGTCATCGTTCCGTGCTCCTGTCCCAGCCAGGAAGGCATTACGCAGCTGGAAGCGTCATGCTGGAGGGGAGCTATCTCCTACAGCAGGCACACTGGGTATAGAGGATGGGGCTGTGCTCCAGCTTCCTGCTCTAGGTGGTGGGGGTCTGCCCTGTTCCCAAAGCAATGGGCAAGATGCAGTTGGAGAGCATGGGAGGAGCTGGCCCCAGGATGCGGCTGGCATGGAGCATCCTTCACGAAGAGCACAGCAGTGCCATGTGCTGAATGAGAGGAGCTTAGAGCTGCAAAGGTGAAGTCGCTCCCTTAGGAAGAAAAACCCAAATAAGACGAAGTACTGGCAGTGTGTAATGGGAGGTGTGGAGTCAGTCCTCAAGTGGGCTACACCAGCCCTGCTGCCTTCTCCTGGACATTATACTCCTTGCTCCTCTTCACCTTCCAGCTGATGAGGGCAAGGAGGATGGTGCCCACCACCTTGTAGCCTACCTGCAGCCCTAGATACCTGTCAGGAGAAAAGCAAGGAGAGGCCGTGTCTGGAGGTGGTACCTCCAGCCAGCACCAGGCTGAGCTGGGGACAATCCCCATAGTCACCCCTGCCAGGGGGCACCCAGGGGAGCACATGGTGAGGGTACCTGTTACGGAGGAAGTCGTTGTTGTAGTAGGCGCAGTACCGGCGCTGGGTGCACTGCTTCTGCCAGTAGATGCAGGAGGAGTCGATGAGGGCACCGAACATGGCTGGAGCTGGCAGCCATGCTTGGGAGAGGAGAGGATGGAGTCAGGCTGCCAGCCCTGTCCTGCCTGCATGCTTTGCCTGCCATCCCCGAGGAGGTTCAACACCTCCTGGGGCTTAAGCAAGTCTCTGAGCAACCTGCTGCCTTCCCCCAGCCTCATTAGGAGATAGACACTCACCCAGTAGCCTCATTAATAGGAACTGGACTCCGATGGCAAATGACTTCTCGTCCTGGTTCACCACCCTGCAGGGGAGAAGCCAGAAGAGGTCAGAGATGCCATGTATTTGGCAGCTCTGTATTTGGCCAAGCATCTTGGCCTGATTCCGTGTTTATGAGGCCCTGTTGATCTCAGCACAGGGACCGCAGCACTTGGTGCTTCCCTCAGTGCCTTGCGACTCACCCCTTCCCATTACTCACCTTAAAACCATCATGTAGAGGGGGTTGTGGGACAGACAGGCTACCAGGGCAGCAAAGGAGATGAGGAATATGGCAGGAAGGAGCATGTGGGAGCAGCTGAGTGGACAGGAGCCTGTCTTGGCAGAGGACAGCCTGTTCTCAGCAGGGATCAGGGAACAGTTCTTGTAGATCTGTTGGAAAAATTTGGAAAAAACAAACATAAAACTCCCAAAGCCAAGAGCAGAGTTTTTAGTGATGTAGCAGCCCACATCATTTTGCAGAAGACTGACAAGAACATCAGCTCCAGTTTTAAGGCACAGCCATGGCATCCTGCACTAGGATGTGCCACTGTCCCCATTTCTCCAAGTAGAGTCCCAGGGCATTACTGCAATTCTTTGTTGCACCTTCTCAGGATTTCAGCATCTCTGGTCGATCTCATTCACTGCATCAAAAAGGCTCTACCATGCGCTCACCTTTGTCAAGCTCCTACAGCATCACTGCAGCCTCCACTGTCACCAAGACACCCTCTGCTTTCATACCACTTGTTTTACTCACCACTTGTTTGGGATTGGAAGAGTTAGCAGTGCTGTTCACGCAGCCAGCAAAGCAGGGGGAGATGTACTCCACGTTGTTTTCTCCGCACACTGGTTGAAAGATGTGCTCAGAGCAGTGGCACCCACTCGGTGTCTTAACCTGCTGCTGGGAACTCAATGTACTGCCAAAAAGGAGGGGAATTATTTTTTTATTATTATTATTTAAGAAATAGGACAGGAGGAAGAAAAGTCCCTCTTACTAGTTAGCCAGTTTCACCATTCCTGTTTGTGCTGGGATGCTGCCAGTAGCAGTCTGGCCTTGTGCCAGACCCTGATCCCCTTCAGGTACCTCCACAAGTGTACAGTGAATTTAGCAGTAATTACGTCTGCAAACAAGTACTCATACACTTACTATTCCCTCTCCCCACAAAAAAAAAAAAAAAAAAACCAACAAACAACTATTAGCCAAATTCCTGGAGAAATATATCTGGGCTGCATCCAGAACTGCACAAACAGATGTGCAAACAGCCCCAGCTGGAAGCATCATTCAGACAGAAACTGGAAGCAGGCTTGTTTCCAAACAAGCCTGACGACAGCATGAAAGTTGAGAGTATGACCCAAATTATCTGCCCTGTCTTGCCTTACTGCCTAATGGAGTTCATCTGCTGGACTGGCACAGTCCATTTCCTATGGGAAGATGGCACCAGAGACCTGTCCTTGGGCATGCTGGAGTGGGGCACAGCTCACACTTGCCCATCCACATAGCCCACAGCTACCTGGGGATCCAGGCAAAAGGCACTTATACACTGCTGCCATTGCATGGGTGGAGGTTTCCAAAATAATATAAGGCAACCAACCCCTTTTCAATCCAAGTGCCATCAGCAGCTCCTAGTTACTTCAGCAAAACCCTGGTGTGCTCCAGAGGAGCCAAGATAGGCAGTTGACTTGACACTGACAGCAAGAGGTGAACATTGTGGGGCCAAGGTGCCTAGCAGCACCTGATCTTAAGCTGAGGGATCTCCTCATGCTTGAAGTCTGATTCTCACACAGAAAGCTTGAGATGCTGCTTCCTCGGTGGATTTAAATACACTCCTGAATTCTCAGTGCGTGCCATGCAGAGCTCAGAGCAAAATATACACGTCACCTGCATGTGAATTTGCAGAGTGCTGTTGCTTTCCTTCACCATGGTTAAGTGGCTTTTCAGTGGAAGAAGTGAATGGACTGCTCTGTCCCTCATCCCTCCGCTGTACCCCTGGGACAGGAGGCTTTTGGCTGGTGAAGGGAAACATCTCTATGAAAGCTCCTTGCTGGCAGTGCCTTGGGAAATGTGCACAATGCACTTGACAGCAAGCCTGGGGTGAAGGCTAAATGTCATTTTTATCTTAAAAAGACATGGTAAGAGCCAAAGTTTCCACTCAAGTGAGGAGAAAGGTGACGTCCAGCTGGAACAAAGGGAGAATGCAAGGTGCCCATGTGTAGAATTGATGTGGACATGGTACTAATACTACTAATTTCCTCCTGGAAATCCAGAGTGAAAAATACACCATAGTTGTATGGTACAGAAAATCAAGAACAAATGTGCTCCCAAGCTTTCTGTGCTGTAGAGCACTTAGATCTCCTTCAGGCAGTATAATCAAGGAGCAAGCAGTAGTGTGGTAATGTCTACTGCCTCTTTCCCTCCACCTGCATGTATCCCACCCCGTGGATAATCAGGTCAAGAGCTGGAGGAACGAGGAGCTGGAAATGACCCAAGTGCCTGTGTTACCTGGGGGGATAGATCCCACTGATGCGCCCTGTGGAGCAGCCCATGAAGAAAATGGGCAGGCAGATGAGGATGGAGAAAACGAGCACCACCACAGCAAACCGGGGGATGGCCCGGAGAGAGAAGGCAAAGCGTTTCATGATGATTCCTCCTAAGAGCATTCCGAGTGCTGCTGCTGGCAGGTTCACAGCTCCTGCAATAGAACAAAGGCATTTTCTGTGAGTCCTGCCTGTCAAGAACCTCTTTGCTATCAGGGGATGGAGGAGGTAGGGGCTTTATGGACCTTGTGGACCCCGCCATTACCCAAGACAGACCAAAACCCAAGGCAGCTGGTACCTAGGGGAAACCTCAGCCTCAGGAGACTGGCTTAGAGATGTAAGATCAAGACTAGTGTGTAATCACTTGCTCTTGTCCCTTTAAGCATCAGAGTGATGCAGACCTGCTTCACCCATGTGCTGGGGCTGCATCTTTTCAACAAGAGTGGTTGCTGGCCCGTAAGAGCAAGCCTACAAATGTAGACAGTCTTTGAGAAGCTGCAAGACAGTCTGGCCTTCTGCAGGCATCTTAAGTCAGAAAAGTCATCAACCATCTCAAGGCAATCCCTAGGTCTCATCTGAAAATGAGTTTCCAATTACCTCCTCCTGCAGGATTTAGAAAGCCTGGAGAACACGGGCAGGTGGCTCCCTGATGATGGATATTTTTTATTCTAGAGCTGCTGCTGCCCAGTTATGCTCACCTATGAGAAAATTGGCATATGAGGAGGAGACACCGTACTGCTTCTCCAGGAACTTGTTGAGGAAGGTGGCCAGACCCGCAATGACTGAGGAAAAGCTGCACTGAGCCAGCACCAGGAGGATGAAGAGGGGGTTGAGGAGCAGCCTGAGGAAGATCTTTGGGAATCCTATAGGGAAACAGTAAGAAAAATATATATTAGTCATGTGATCCTCACGTCAGCAACTCATACTGTGCAGAAACCCCCACCCTTAGACTGTTCCCAGTGAGCTAATACAGAGGATGTCTAAGGTGATGGGAAAACTGGAAGGGGAGACACCCTAATTTGGCCCAGCAGCTGGCAGTACCATGGCCAAAATGCCCTGAGAGTCAAGGTGGAGTGCCAGTTTTGCCCACTACCCTCCCTCCCATGCTTTCCAAACTCACAAGCACTTAGCAGCCTCCGTGCATTTGCTTTTCTGGAGCAGGGCCCATACCCTCGGGTGGTGCAAACAGGCAAAGCCGCAGGGCTTTTGGCAAAGCCCCACCAGCTGCGCACAGGCAAGGTCTGGCTCCTGCAGATGTTAAACACAGTGTATTTTCCTGGTGGGACATCATGTCCCCCTGCCCAGCCAGGACAGCCTTTCAGCAGAGGCAGACTGACTCCGAGCTCCTCAAGAGCACTCTGTTTATCTGGTCTCTAGTTAGTGTTCCCTTTCTAGCAGAAAGTGCTGTGGAGACCTGGCTTTGTTCATCAAACCCCAGTGAGGTATAGAAAAGGGAGCTGACAGCTCCAGGATGACTGGTGGATGGGAGAGGGAAGGGGGGAGGGGCTTTAGCTGTAATGAAGTCATCATGGAGCTAAATAAAGTCATTGAACTGGTCTCTCTTTATCAGTGCCATCCCTCCTCAAGCCCATTTCAGCGACACGTAAACTAGTGCAAGCTGCAGTGTGGTGAACTTCTCAAAGTGGTAGCTGGCGGCACCAGCAGCCCTACGCCCTCTCTTGGAGCTGTGGGTTAAAGCACCCAGCTAGCATTTTCCAGTGTGCTTGTGCCATTTAAGATCCTCAAGCCAATTTTCAGACATGATTCAGGCACCTCACACTGCTGTCTTATAGCAAGAGGGAGGCCGTGACCATCTTCTTGTGGTCCTTAGGGAAGGGCATGCTATAACTCCTGAGGTGTCTGAGCTGGCTCTGGCAGCTCTATGCCACATAGTGGACAGACTTAAAGGCTCCCAACAAGCACCCTCAGCTTGAAACACTGATATGGTGGTCTCCACCCACCCACCATGGCCCGGCACTCCAATCACCCTCGCCTTTAAATGCAAGTCCTTTACTTTTTATAAACTCCAGCAGGGAGGTTTCTTCAGCCACCCCCTTCTCCATCTTCCTGAGCATGCCAGCCTCCATGTTCGGGTCCTGGGGAGGGAGACAAGAACAGCCTGTGGTGAAAGGGGAGCACTCATGTGTGGCTGGCACTGTCCTAGTGTGCAGTGAGGCTCAGGAGGAGCAGGGTCTGTCCCAGGTACCTTTGACTCCCAGACAAGTCTGACAGTTTTCCTGCCCATTACAGCAAAGGGAAGAGTTATCTCAGAAACCCCTACAGCCCTTGAGCAGAGCTGCAAGACAAAATCTTGTCCTGTTTGGAAAGGTTTGTATATCTGGGGAC
The DNA here is from genome assembly GCA_033439905.1 of Ceryle rudis. NCBI lineage: Eukaryota > Metazoa > Chordata > Aves > Coraciiformes > Cerylidae > Ceryle > Ceryle rudis. The sequence goes on along the minus strand of JAAGNO010003574.1, from coordinate 21,478 downwards.
AGGAGTTCCCTTCCTGAGTGCATCCCTGGCACTGAAATATTCTGGCCCTCCAGAGATGAGGTCTTACCTCTCCTTTCAGCAGGTACCGAGGGAAAAAGAAATAAGGAATGGATGTGAGAACCAAGCAGCCTGAGGAGATCAGAAGTCCCAGCCACCAGGCTCCAATCCACTGCTGGTCCCTCGGTGTCAGGGCCACTGTAGCTGCAAGACACAAGGACCCCATCATAAGAGCTCTGCTCCTGCATGTCTAAGGGTGAAAGGGGCAAGCGTCCATTAAGATATGGACCAGTGGAGCATGAAGGGTCCGTGTGGGCACAGCCCAAGGGTCTCTCCATTGGCATGGAAGAGCAACTGAACAGGGGTGGGAGCTCCCACCAGTGTTGGTAGCAAGACCAGCCCTGATTGTGTATTGCCTCCTTTCCCCAGACCAGGCTCCTGCACCACTGCTCCACATCTAAACTGAGCCAAGCCTCCCAACTGACTGTAGGATGGATTTAGTCAGCATCAAAGTATGCTGATGGCACAGGTTCAACCCTTCCCTGCCGAGCCAGCCAGCAATGCAGTAATTACAGGGGCCTGACTCCATCCTCCTCTGCCTGGGGCGTACAGTGGGTCTGGACCTTGCTGCCTGTCAGGGATGCCGAGCTGAGACAGGGACCAGGAAAGGGCACAGCTACTTTCCTGGAAAAAATTGCTCTCCCATTGTTCCAGTCTTGGTCACTCTCTGCTTGCAGAGGCCAAGGGAAGGACCCGTGCCGGGAGAAAAGCGCTGTTAATGAGCCTAGTTTCCGAGTGGATGAAACTCTGGGCGTCTTCTCCGGAAAAAGGAGGAGAAGGTGAGAGCCATTCTGTCTCCAGTACAGGCATCCTTCAGCTGGGCCAGGCGATGCTCACGGGAGGCTGACAGATTGCTTGGCTTGGCATGGGGACACCATATCCCCATTGCCGGGATGTTACATCTGGGAAAGGAACCAGCAGCAGCCTCCAGGTGAGAGTCCTGTGCCAGGGTGCTACAGGAGAGGAGCCCACACCCCACTGAAACAATTGCCCTGCTTCCCCAAACAGGACCACTCCACTCTGGAGCTCAGACGTCATCATGGAGCGACTAGGCAAAGGCTGCTAAATTTGTCTGCCGCCATGGAGAGCGAGCCAAGGCTTTTTTCTGTTTCCTGCCCCAGGTTCATTTATTATTCTTATCAGGCACCAGACAAAAATGTCAGTCGAGCTCTGATCTCTCTAAGGAAACACAGGAAAAGCCACATTAATGGTGGAGCTGGGGAGAATTCTTTAGTGATTAAGTTACCAGAAATAATAAGTACGCGTCACATATAAAGAAAATAAGCCCTGTGGTGGCATCGGCTTGGTTCCTCTCTCTGCAGATGCTAGTGAAGGGTGGTGGGGAGAAGACTCAAGCCTTCCCATGTACCCATAAGGCAGTGGTTACCCTGTGGTTGTCTTCTCCATCCCTGGATGCTTCAGATGTCCCTGCTCCTCTCCACCACTGTGCTGGGGTAGTGTGATATTTCCTCAGCATGGTGGCAGTTGACAGGCACCATCACTTCAGGGCAGCACCATGAGTAGGACATTGAAATGTCCCTACTGCAGGGCTCTGCTTCAGTGGTGGCTTCAGGACTATCTATAGCCTTTCTCACAGGGAGATGGAGTGGAGAAATGTGCTGGGAGTGCTATTCCAGGTCAAGCCTTTCCAGGGGAGTGGATTTTGTAGGTCACAGGACTGGTGATTTCTGCCAGACTGGTGGCCACCAGTCACCTCAGAGCAACCTTCTGAATCGCAGAAGGCTTTCAGGAGGAACATTGCTACCTGAGAAATACTCACCAATGTCAACTCTTCCAATATCCACAAAGAGCCGCAGCACCACAGATCCCAGCAAGTATCCAAAAGCAGGGCCGAACACGGCAATGGCAAAGAGGATGGCTGAAAAAAGGAGCAGGAAGAGCTAGTGTGAGCAGGGAACAGGAGCTTCAATGCAGGTACGGCTTTCGTCTTTCCACATCAGGCAGGAATAATGTTAGAACATGCAGAGGAGAGAAAACATCTTTTATCAAGCAGTATATTCTGAGAAGATCCCCATTGCTCAGATGCTGAATGTGGTGGTTTTCTAACAGGATTAGGAGGAGGGCAGGCAGCTGCCTGCTGATAACGTCCCTCTGCTCTGCTGCAGTCAAGGCTTTGCCAATGTGCTGACAGTTGTCAGCTACACTATGAATACCTACGATTTGCCGTGACAAAGAGGGGAACCTCAGAGAGCAGCAGGACAGTGGCATCCTGGGCTCCTGCAGGTGATGGACACCTTAATCTCCTACAGGAGGCAAAGAAAACAAACCCATCTCAGGCCTTAGATCCAAGCAAAAACATTTGGTGCAAACTTCGGGGGAGGTGAAAGATGATGAGAGCAAAAAGGCCAAGCAGATCACCCTTGGTTCAGTTGAACTATCCCATTTCAAAAATAGATAATGTGGACCTAACTTGTAAGGTCAAAATGTTTCCTTTTGACTTCTTTGGAATGAAAGAAGACTTTCTGCAGAGCTCTTAGGTGGTGCAACCGCCCTTTCCAGCAGGCCCCTGGAGCAAAGCACACCTGGGTGGGTCTGGAGACCCTGCCAAGCACTCCAGCACTTGTCTGAAGCCTGTCCTCAGGAGTCTAATTCTGAAGGCTTTCTGTCTCCTTTAGTGCTTACCTTATTTTGGAACATCTGCTTTTGACCCCTAAATCACTCTGACACCTTTGGCTCCTTTAAAGACATTTTTCAGCACCAGGAGGAATTGGGTTTTAAATACCTCATGGAGTGAGCTCAAAGCCCCCATTAGCAAGCCAGTACCAGACGGGCTTTTCCATTCACAGGGAAAAAAAATGCAGTTTAACATGGAAGCCAACATTTATAAGAGTCTGCTCCCTATACAGGGATATATACAAGATATACAGCTCCCTCCTGAACCCAGGAGTTCCTTCTGGGCAGGGATCAATTCCACAGCAAAAAATAACAATTTTGAACCCTTGATGCAAACCCCATGTTAACTGGCTCCTGCAGGCTGTCATATCTCTGGTTAAACCATGAACAACAAATGCTCAATAAGAGCAGGTGGACTCTCAGGTTTCCTTACTGCTCTTTCATCCCCATAGGTGGCATAAGTTCTCACAGACACAAGGGAGAAGCCCTAGCTCAACTGTCTAATCTCCTTGCCCTGATTCGTTGGCTTCCTAATATCCCCATTATAAATACAGACCTACAGAGAAGAGCTGACTATCAAGAGGAGGGACAGCCCAGCCTTTTAATGGAGGAGGAACTCATCTGAGTCCCACTGGCTGCTCAACCCATGTCCACAGGTTCCTCTCCAGATGACAACCTCTACATCTCACCTCTAAGGTCTGGAGGAAACAAAACAATATACAGCAATGGTCCCACTTACCAACATACAGCGGGGAATTATTTGCTTCTGCAAAGTCATCTACATAGGATATCCCAAAGGGCTGTATGGGAACCGTCCCAATTCCGGCCAGTAGCTGAGCGATGACCATCATTGCCCATATGCTGCTGGCCTCCTTCTGGGGATCCTGGGTGGCATTCGGGCACACAAACTTATTCTCTGCATAGCAGAGTTCAGGCTGGACCTGGCTTTTGTTTTCTGAAAGGGAGAAGAATGAGCATTACAATACTGGGCACATCCTCTGCCTCCTCCCACACTGAATCTCTAAGTATGGGAAACCTCAGAAATTTGCTGAGTAGGCACACACTGTTGGATTTTGGATGGATTGCTGATTTTATTTAGCAGTTCTCATCACCTTTCCCTTCCTTTGGGGTGTTATACTGAGGTTAGTGTAGCAAAAAACCAAGCTTTTAAAGACAGACTGATCAGAGAAAATGGAAGCAAATTAATTTTTCCTGTGAAGGTCAGCCCTGTAGCCCAGGTCCAGCGAGCTGCATTTGAGCTGTCATGAGAGGATAAAAAGCTCATCACCAAAGCTGGACCCAGCCAAATGATAAAATTCAGACAGATGCTGTCAAAGCCAGTGGAAAAGCCTAAATGTTCATGGATGGAAAAGCCTGTTTTTCATGAAAAAGAAAGGTGTTGCAGAGCAACAGTAATCCCTGGTCTCCCAGTGCTAGTTCTTCCCACTCTGGCTTTTCTTTTCCTTTTTCTTTTTTTTTTTTTTTTTTTTTTTTTGGTTTTTTTTTTTTTTTGTTTAACTTTCTTTCTTTTCTTTTTTTTTTTTGTTTTTAATTTTGTGTTTTCTTTCTTTTTTGTTAAACATTCCTATCCTGTCTTTCTTGTTCATGTAATAACTGTGGGCTTTCTACACTTCTGAACAAACATACAAAACAAACCCAAATATTTTCAGGTGATTAGAGGCTTTCATTGGTGTAGTGTGGAAGCATAAAAATCCTTAACTAAGTCCTTTAGAAGCCGCATTGTCTAAAGTGTCCACATTGCTAGACCAGAGGAGCCTCCTTTTCTAATGCAGATTGTACTACAGCAAACCCAAGAGCCACAGAAGTCTCTCATGCCAGATTGCATGTCATGAAGTGAGGCTGCTCTCAGTTTAATGAAGGAAACCTAATCTATGGCTGGCTTTTTGAGGCCAGTGGTCTTTGCTCCCTTGTGGTACCCAGTGATGCTCCCTGAAGTGACTTGGCTGCCCCAGGCAGAACACCCTGCCCCTGAACCCCTGTTGTCCCTATTGCTCAGGAGCAGCCAACTTCCTTCCTAATCAAGGACCTTACTTTTTCACACCATCTGGACATGAAGAGGTCTTCACCCTGCTCAAGACTGCCATGCAAACTTCCATCAGGACTGGAATATTCATGGGTTGTAAATGCTGGACCAAGAAATGTATGACTCCAGGCAGCAGAGCAGGATGACACCTGCTCCCTCAGCTTGTTTCCATAACAGTAAGAACAGTCCCTGTCCTGAATCTTGAGTAGTTCCAAGCCTGACATATGAACTGAAGCTGTCAGAAAACTTGGCATCTGATGCCTGATCCCCTCTCCAAACTGTCTGGCTCGAAAAACATGAAGACATTTGAGGCTGCATGGCAGGGAGGCAGCAGTGAGCCAGCAGATAGCTGGTCTTCATGCATCTGGTTTAGTGCTGACACACTCTAAGCCCCACACCAGGACATCATTTTTAACAATGTTTCATGGGATCTGGGATTGCAGATCAGCCATGGCAGCACCAGATTTCGCAGAGCTGATGTGGGAGAGCAAAGCCAGAGGATCTCAAACCCTTTGGTGGGATCAGAGGCTGTCAGGCACCTGTGAGCTGCTCTGTCCTCGATGTGCTTTGCTCCTCATCTGGGGTTCACATCCTGTTGAGCTGTGGCAAAGTCAGGGCCTAACTAAGGCAGCAACTTTCCTAAGGCCACCTAGCAGCTCCCTGGCACAACCAAGTTGCCACAAGCCCAAAGGATTGGGCTGGTTTGCAAGGCAGGGGCTCAAAGCCTTTCCAGGAGAAAACATCTTCTATCTAGAGGCAGAAGGCTTTCCCTGGCTGGCACTGCTGTGGCTGCTGCCATCCCCCGTGGTGGCACGGGTGCAGGGGGAGAACATGGCACAGAGCTGAGGTGACTTAGGGCTTTCAGAGGTAGCAGTCCCCAAGGAGGCCAAGGCTCATTGTCATCCTGAGGATTTAGGGACTGAAGTCACTTTGGGAAGACCAAAGTCGTCCCTGGGGCATGTGATGTAGGCACTTCTGCATATTCATTCTGCACAAAAAGTGGAGCTGTCATTGTACACACTAGCTTGTTCCCAAAGCCTACACAGCTAATCCATTAGTCCTCCTTACTGTGGGTCATAAGGCTTACTGGCCAGAAAAGAGCAGGCTCTGGGGACAGGAGAGCTTAACTCTGCTCTATCACCCACATACTGCTCACTAGTAGGGAGATGACCTCACTTCTCATGCTGCAATACCTTTGTGACTCTAGTAAAGATTATGTTCCTCTCCTTCCCAAAATGCTTTGAGCTACAGGTGAGCCCTGTAGCTGTATTTGCCTTCAGCCTGGGCTCTCAGCAGGGCTGCAGGGAAGCCAGACTCCACCGGGAGTGCTGCCACAGCTCTCAGCTGCCTGCAGTGAGACCACAAAGAGCAATGTCTTTTGTCGTGCACGAAAAACAGGAGAAAGGAGAAGAAGGTCAAAGCTTAGCTGGTGCAACACACAGATCAAGACTGTGCTTTCAAGCCTTCTTTTATCACTCTGATGAACTGCTTTGTCACCAGAGCATCTGACACTGACCTGCTCCTCAAGAAGCTAAGGGCCCTCCAAACGAGACTGAGAACTACTCTGGTGTGAATCCAGATCAGCATTCAGAAAAACACAAAGCCTCTGTAGCAAGGTACTGTAGAGCTTTTGAGCCCCCTCAGGAAATGTACCAGTGCCCCCCAAAAAGCCAAAAGTGAAGTGATTTGTCCACAATCACACAGGGCATCAGCAGCAGAACCAGCACCTCCTGCATCCCAGGGCTTCTGCCCCAAATCTGCTGCCCCATCAGCAGTGCACTCTGCTCACAAGTGGTTTCACCCTCTCTCCCTGGATGCCTTTTCGGCCAGCTAAATGACGCGTCATTGTTAATAGCAATGCTGTCATCACTAGCCAGAGATGCAGCTGTAGAACTGCAGCTGGGGCTCTCCTGAGGCCACAAAAAGCAAACCTATTTCCAGGGTTCTTGGGACATCCCCTACCCATGCAGAAAGCAGGGACACATCGATCTTAGAGATCTGAAGAGAGCTGGATGGGCACAGACAGACGAGAAGCATATCTAAACCAACATATTAAGCTAGATAAACGACTGGTTTTCAAGTATATTTCATATCCTCGTGGAGGGATATGCTCTCTTACTGAACGTGGAGATTTCTTACCAGTATTCCTGGGCTGGCCACTCCGTGTGGAATGACAGCTCTCTCAGGGCTCTCAGCCCTGCAGCAAGTTCCTTGCGCACTAAGGGGAGGGAGAGATCCTGCCTGCTGGGCTTGAAGCACAGGCTGCTCCCTCTGGAGGCCTTCAGGAGCATCTCTGGGGAATTTAGGTCCTTCTCCATGACCACAGCACCTGAAGCCGTGGCTGGAATGACAGCCAGAAGAAGCAGAAGGGATTCCACATGGAACTAGTGCGTTCAGAAAGGGTTGCAAAGCCATACTGAAATCAGGCTTAAGATAGCAAAACGCCACCTTAAGTCTTTCCCTCCAAACTCCTCATTTAAATGAGTGTGCACTGGGTACAGCCCCTCTTTTTGGGTAGGCACGTGCAACCCAGCCCAGAGCAACTGGAGGTGGATTTGTGCTGGGACAGCTCATGGCAGTAAGGGTGGAGGCACTTACTGTTGCTAAGCGTGGTGTATTCGTAGGGGTCTGATAGGAAGTGCGGCAGGGTAACCAGGAATGCTCCCAGCGCCAGCAGCAGCCCTCCCATGCCAATCACCCGTGGGCGGTGAACCCTGCTGCCGAAGTAGCTGACAAAGATGATGAGGACCACGTTGCCAATCTGGAAAGGGCACAGTGAAACAGGGAGAATGTTAGAAGATGTCATGGAGGAAGTAAAGACCTATAACTGGTCCCCCATGACTGTGTCTGGATGGGTGGGGACCTCTCATAAGGTAGTGTTTGACCCCCCAGAGGCAGGAATGGCACAGGCCCTCACTCTGCATACTCACAGCAAGTCACTGCTCCCTTCTTAACAAAAGCCAGCAGCCCAGCTACTTGGCTTCTATAACTTGTGTGCATCCCCTGGTGTCATGCATAACTTTACAGCCTCCTTGTGATCTCACTGGGTCTTCTTTCAGCACCCAGATCTGTCCCCCACCCCACAGGATGTGGCACAAACTAATAATTCCCTCAAATACAGCAAGAAATAAAGCGTATTGCCCCCGTTCCCATGACTCTAAACAGACATGAGGCCAGCTACAAAGTGCAGTTCATTAAAAATGTTGTGACTCTGAACAGTTGCAGCTGCAGATGGGATCAGCTAAGAAGCTATGAAAACAGGCAGCTTACTCAGGCAAGTGATGAACACCATAAAACTACCATTACATGGCCTTTGTCACCTTGGAGCAAGGTAAATATTATTTTAACCTTGGCATGTATGGCTAGGAAAACTTTATATTTACATGGTCTCCCTTGTTTGTCTCTTTGTGGCTTTTGTTGTTGGAACTGCTGCAGCCATCAATGCAAAAAAACTGTGGTACTGGCCAGGCAGGTCAACTCACACAGAGCTGGAGTAAAGCACAGAAAATTGTTTCATAAAGCAGAGAAATAAAGATGTATCTGTTGTCTGTAAGCTGTTATTCCTTAGCAGAATGGCCTGTGTCCTACTCCAGTTCTTTTCCCTTTATATTTTTGCAGTGACAGACTGCTCTACATGATGTTTGCTTTGCTATTGCTTCTCCAGGCATTAATTCTCATAAGGACAACTATATTCTCTAGTGGACAAGGAGCATATGGGTTACAGCTTTGAGAAACTCTGCAAGGATTAATTATGCCAGTTCATCATACCAATATTACAACTCTCCCTACCAGCTCTTTTCCTTTGCGTGCTTTGGACCCCATCACAATCAGTGGAAAGTCTTTCACTGGTCTCAACAGGCTTTGAATTGGTCTTTTTAACCCCAGATGTTGGTGCTGGTTGACTAGTAAATGATTAGAATCAATTATTAGAAAGTGTTTGTGAGAAAATCCTCATCCAGCTCAGCAATATGTCAGTGAAAGTCTGTCCTTCACCACAGGGCCCTCAGGAGCTGGGAGCACTGGACAGAGGGATAGATACATCTTGGAAACACTGCTGGCCAAGGTCTCCTTCTAGAGAAAGCTTGGAATGACTCAGGCCAGGAGCTTCCTAAAGCCCATGAGAAACCTATGAAAAGATACTTTTACTGGAAATTGTTCACAGAACTGTAGTTGTGTGGGTACTACTCGTAATAAAATGCTCTCCGTCACAAAAGCTGCAAGAACTGTGATCAATGAAGAAGGCTCACTTTGTATGTTTTCTGCCTCTGATGGAGATGTATGGCATCCCAGGGTGGAGTGGTCTCCTCTGAAGCAACCTGCTTTCTGCTACTGCCCTCCAAGGTCACATCTTCACCACATAACCCTACATTCAACCTCCTAGCACATTGTACAGCAGAAGTGGAATGTGAAGAGGTGTCCAAGTCCACAGCAACAGCTGGTTCATCCAGAACCTGTAGGCCTGGCCGAGGAAGCACGTGATGTGAACAATCCTGAGACCCTATTCTGGAAAGGTTCCCCACTGCATTCTGGCCACCTCTTGGTGCCTCTACACAAATTCCTCAACCCAGTTACCTCATGCAAGCTGGAGATGAAACCTGAAGAGAGACTGGAGAGCCCAAAGCGCTTCTCAATGGTGGTAAGGCTGCTCTTGAAGTTGGCACTGTAGAGGAGCTGGGAGAGCTGGAGAAGCCCATGGCACAGCACAAACACCTGCAGGCAAAATAAAAATGCCATCCCAGTTAGTATCCAGTTAGTGCCCCGCTGATGCGTAACTGCTGGCAACCACGTCCCCTGCAAGGGATCTGACAGCCATACACACATGGACTCAATTTGGCCAACACAGCTGCACCTCTGTCATGCAACAGATTTACTGAAGGGCTCCGTCCTGGATCCCTGATTAACCTAGCTTTGCAAAAGGAGCTATGCAGTGTTCAGAAGAGAGGACAGAGAGCTCTGCTTTTAACTTTCCTCTGCTTTAGTGTTATAATATTCCTCGATATTTGCACTGTGGCAATCCTTGTGCAACTCTCCAGCCCAAGGAGGACCTGTTGCACTGGGAGTTGCACAATGGTAAATGAGACAGGCTTGACTTTGCATAGACTTATTGGGTGCTCCTGGGACCATGTTAGAGCCAAACCTGCAGATGCCATGCTGCAGCTGAAGGGGAGACATGCTGGTTTACACCACCTGAGATCCAGTATTTCCAGTTGGCCCCTTGGCCTCTACTGTAAAGCCAGTTAAAAGAACCTGCTCCACAGGCTGTTGCAAGAAGAAATTGAAAAAGGGCTTTAAAAGCCTCAGAGGGAAAGGATGAAATATACACTACATGGTCTCACTACTGGAAGACCTCTGTAGTGTTCTGTAAACAGCATCTTTCCCTTGAACCAGGCTGTGAGCTGAGCAAGAAACGAAGCCAAATGGAGGCAGACCTTGCCTGGAGCAAGGAGGGCATAGATAGAGTTTTGGGGCAAGGCAGAAGTGTGGTCGAAAGAGCCCGGGTGGCCTGGGAGAGGAAAGAACTCTCAGCCAGGGATGCAAGATGCAGATCACAAATGTCTTTTGATCTATATTTAGTCAGAACAGTTTTCCCTTATTTTTCTTGGAATGGAATGCAGCCACACAGTGCCAAAGGTATTTTAAAACCATCTTAAAAAAAAAAAAAAAAAAAGGAAAGAGGTCTTTTTATTTAAATTCACAGGAAATCAAATATTTGCTGAATACCGGAAGTGTGTTCCACAAAGATAGCGTCAGGAAGCCCCAGGATGATGAATGGAGGCTCAAAAGTACTGCAGGGTTGACAAATTCCGTATGTCCTTGGCTAGGAGAGCAGCAATACTCAGTATTAGTATTTATTTGAAATGGTGGTAGCGCCCAGAGGCCCCAGTCCATTGTGCAAAAAAAACCAAAAACCCAAAACGGGAAAAGAATGAAATTGCCCACCCGACATAGAGGTTGCAAGTGCTGTAAGGTGGGTGGAGTGGCTTTATAGGGAGCAAAGGAGGACATAGAACCAGATCCAGCAATTGCAAGAGAGTTTGGGTAGAAGAAGCATCACAGAAGATGACTTCTTGGGAAGCTTTTCCTGCAAGGGAGGATAGCACCAGCCAGAAGACACGGCTGAGTGTCTAAAAGATAAGAGTTGGGAGAGATGCTGACAGACAGTGAGAAATAAGAGGATGGAGATGATGGAGAAGAAGAAAAAGGAGTTCTGGCAGTGTGAGGGCAGGCTGAGAACAACCTGGCGACCACAAAAAAAGTTGAAGGAGAAAGGCCAACAAGAAAAAAGAGGAAAGAAGGGTCACAGGGACAAGCTGCCATCAGGAGCTCCTCAACCACACCTTGGAGAAGTGTCAGCAGACAGACTAGCATCAGGCAGGCATCTGCCACCGCAGTAGCCAAGCAGGAGAGGACAAAGTCCCAGGCTGGGACTTTGCCCTGACAAAAAAGCCGCAGAGCAACCATGTGGGGTGTAACATGGGAAACCTTCCCACACAGAGACAAAGTGGAAGTGAAACATCTGGAAATAAACTCTTGAAGCAGAATGACCTCTACACCCTCTAGCTATCAACTCCTACATTCAAAAATCCATCCCAGCACATGGTCCTGTGGGTGAAAGCTGGACTCACCACCTTCACCTTCCCCAATCCTGACCTGGGATCACCATGTAAACAGTCCAGCCGGGCTGGTCTGGAGCAGAGGATGAGAAATGGAGAGGGGATCTTCCTGCCAGAGAACACTAATTTTTGTTCCCACATCTCTGGCCAGACCCTACTGAAGTAATTTGAATGAGGAAGTGTTGGCTAAACAGTGTAGGGCCGGGACTGCCTGAGATGCAGAGCAGCTGGAAGGAGAGTTCTCCCGGTTGCAAGGCGTCAGCTGGAGAAGCAAAACTGTTTACCAACAGGGAGGGAAAAGGGTGGATCACTGAGGCTGAAATTGGTGCAGCAAATGTCAGTTTAATCCCAGAGCAGATGGGGAGATGAGAAATGTTGGGGAAAGAGAGGATGCTGGTGGGGAGGGAAGATGAGGAGGAGGGGCAGACTGACTCCAGAAACACCGGGGGTGGCAGGGGATGGGGAGAAGGTAGAGGCATGGAAGGACCATGGGGAAACAGTGCTGACTATGCTTCACAAGAGGATGGAGGGCAGGAGATGAGAGGGACAAAAGTGGTCAGAGAGGGCAGGTAGGAAAAGGCAGAGCTGTCAGAAGATGGTCTGAGAAGTTTATGCATTGGTGAGTCCCTGGGGATGGACAAAATGGGGCCATGGATCCCAAGATGCCCGGGAGCACACTGGGGCTGCCTGCTGTGAGGGAAGGCAAGGCAAGAGAAATGCAGCTGGAGAGCACCCATGATGGGAGGGAAAGCCTTTGGAGTGAAACTGCTCCCTGTCTGCCCATGAGTCCTGGAAGCAGTTAGCAGAAAAGGCAAAAGAGCTGAAGGGATTCTCAGGGGACCTGATCCTGCCCCATGCTGCTGTTGGCACTGAGATCTCATAGCAGCCTCAGCCCTTGGATGTGGAAAACCCAGGGAGAGGAAGGACAGAGGAGCTGTTTGGGGTTTTTTTGCTTGGGAAGAAGCTGCCACCCAACAGTTGAAGCAAAGTAAAACAGCCTTTGCTCCATGACTTGTGCAGTTGGAGCTTGGCTTTTCCAGAGACACTTCAACTGTCCAGAGATGAAAGATGTGCCTGATATAAGACTTTCCCTCCATTCAACAGACTCAAGTCTAATTAAAATAATGACAGTCCAAAGCTTGAAGGGTCTGAGTACAAACAGCTGGAAGAGGGGCTTACTTGGAGGCCTCTTCAAAAGGAGCCTGTGCACTGCCCGACCTTGGCACTGGCTGAGAGACTCTCTGGGGACGGAGCTGCTATCATCCATTTTCCATAACACTTAATGAAAAAGAAGTTCTTAAAGAAGAGCCACGCTCATTTGAAGGGAGGTCTTGCTTATGCAAAGCTGACATAACAGCCCCAAGGGTGAAGGTATGGTGGAAAGTTAAGGAGTTGGAGACACTTCCACAAATATGAAGTGTTGACCCTCCACAGCAGATGCTCCCATCAGAGCCTGGTGTACTTTTGGAGCTGCAAACAGCAATCACAGGCAGACAAAGACATGCGCTTATGTGCACAACCCTCCCATCCCCCAAAACCCCCTCTTAATCATCCTCACATTTCCTTCAGAGCATCTGAGCAATCCTGACTCCAGGCTGTTTATACAAAATGCTTCACTCCTTTCCAAGACCCCCATCACTTAAAAGGGAAGCAAATGCCTGGGGTAGGGTCTCTCGAAGACATGCTAATCCCCCCCATGCAGTTCGTGGGGACTAGCACCCCCCAGGGAATGCTTTTTCATAAGGAAGAGAAACCTACCCTGTTGCAGGGAAGAGAGGGGACAGTTGGCTCCATGGTCTAGACAACACTTCCCAGGTTCAAAACAGAGAGCTGGCAGCTATTTGGTCAGTCCCAACTCAAACCTCCTCCAGAGCAGACACGTTCAACTTGACCCAGAGGGTTAGTGGGGCTGAGGGGAGGTCAGGCTGGACTGCAGGCAGCCCCCAGGTATGAGGATGTGGCAGCAAGGCTGAGATCCTATATTGGCACCAAGACATAGTATGCCAGGTATGGCCACTGTACCTGGTGCACTCTTGGGAAACAGCGTTTCAGTCCTTCCAACCACCTCAGAAGACTCACTTGCACCCTTTCCATGTCCCCAAAGCTCACAGGGAATCAAATAAGGCTATGGGAGGAGAAATAGGGTGTCCTAGCTTTGTGCTGAACTCATAAAGCAGGCAAGGATGAGGAGTTCAGAGCCAGGGGGTAAACCCATCCCTGAGGTGGGTGTTCCTAGGTTCAGAAGCTTTTGGAGCCAGAGGGAGGTTGCTGCTCTCCAGGCTAGATACATGCACTGGGAGGAGGCACCATTTTAGGCAATGCCGGTAGGCGGCAGGTGCTTGCACTACCCATGTCACGTACTGGGTCCACTAAGCAGTATTCCCTTATCTTATGTCTCTTTCCATATTGCTTATTTAAGAGAATGCGCTGTGACCTCTGTCACAACTGTCACTGGCCTTAACAAACAGGTACATGGAAGCTGGACTTTAGAAAAGTCTATTATGAAAGGTGGACTCTTTCGTATGAGGGGTTTTTTTTTGCAGGGGGGCGGGGGGGGAAGGGGCAGGCTGGGGAAACATCCCTGGGTCACCAAGGCAGAGAATAAAATGCTTGGGAAGTTTGGTTAAATAAAAAAAAAAACAACAAACATGAAGTGCTTAATAACCATCACCTGCATGTGTTGGACATGGGTCAGAGTTAAGGCCAGATAAAAAAAAAAAATCAGGTTTCTTTTGATTTCAGAGGAGTGAACTGCCTCTACAGAGCCTCCAGGATCCAGGAGACTCCTTGAGGTAGGGGCCTGTCTCTGCTCTGCAGTGACCAGGGGCTTGGGAAGATGCTGCTATATGCAGCACAGCCACTGCCCCTTCTCTGCCACCTGGAGGAGTGATTTATGGGTTGATTCCTTGTTCTGCTTCCACAGCTTCACACTGTGGTAGCGGCACTCATGTCCCAAATAACATCTAACTTCATTTTTCAGTGTCTTCACCTTGGCAGCCCTGCCTGGAGATAGAGAAAGTGGAAATGTTGATGGTGCAGCTCACCCTGTGAGGAGAGAGCACGGGCAGCTCCTGGCTGTGGCTCTCACATGCACACACTGGTATTAACCATCGTGCCGAATGCCCTTTCCGCAGCAGTGCTGCTAGCAGTGTAGATGAAAAGGGCCAAGGCTTAATTCATTAGATGGATGCAAGAGCTCCCTGGGGAGCTGTAAAGAGGAGTGGAGATCCTTGAAGAATATACCAAACTGCTCCCAGCTGACTGATGACAGTGAGAGAGGATGTGGCCAAGAGCAGTTGTTGCAAGAAGATGCAAAATGAATCTGGCTGGAATAAATGTTTGGAAAGCACTGCTGCGTGGTAAGGATGCTCTTTTAGCTCTTTCCCTCTGCAAAACACTACTAGACTTGCAGTTTGGGCTGCTGAAGGCCAAAGCAAAATTGTCTGACAATTAGCAGAAAGTCATGGCCCAAAGCAGGGAAAAAGCAACATTTCTACAGAAGGAATTAAATACCCTGCCACAGAGAAACATCTCCTAGTACAAAAAAAGCCTCTGAGCACATGACATGGTCCAATGGCAGAAGTTGGCTCCTAAATTTTATTTCCACTGCAAAAAATAAACTAATAAAAAATAAAAATTATTAGGGATTGTCTGAAGCACACTGCTACCCAGATTATTAGTTGCAATGATGTCTGTCTACTGCCAAGTCATCCATACTTTATAGCCCTCAGTTGTCAAGTGCAAAGACACCTTTTGCTCTTTTTGCAATGAATGTACACATTGGATTTGGCTGCACCATATCCCCAAACCCTTGCAAGGTCCATGCCAGCCCTGCTTTGCTCAGTTGCTGTAGAGAGAGTGTTCCAGGGGACATAAGACTACACCCCTGCCTTAACATGCAGTTGCACATTGCAGATGTCAGAAAGAAAAGAGGGTTTTGGCTGCGAAGAACTACTGAGACCAGACTCTCAGCATGTGAGGTAAGAGGGTTTGACGCTTCCCAAGCTGCTGCTGAGAAAATATTCCTGCCTGCAAAATACAATTTACATCATTAAGCAGCCTCCTTTCTTCCTGCAACCAGACCAAGCATGCAGGTGGATTGCACTGCTGGGATTTTGCTGTTTCATTTTTCACGAAGGTCTCCTCTTCATGGTGCATCAGGATCCAGTCGTGATTTCCTTGAAGGTAGCTTCAGCTTGGCTTTGTTTTCCCTTACCCACAAGCATATGTAAACACTCCTCTCGCACGCCCACAGCCCTGGCCATGCCTCATGCTCCCTATCAACAACACTCCTATCCCATTTTGCTCATGATAATCTTATCTATGCTGACCACTCCTTGGTTGTGTTTGGGCACTAAACCACCTCGCCCCTCATAAAATTACCTTGTTTCATGTCTTCTAGACCTTGATCCCACTAAACTTTCCAGCCTGTTATACTGTGTGGCTCTTCCCCATCTATGTCCTGCTACTGGTGTTACTGGTGACAGCTGAGTGGTTCTTCCCTTTTGAAACCTGATCCAACCAAATCCAGACATTAACATAGTGTTAGATATATCCAAACCCAATCTTTGCTTTCTGATGTCAGCACCATCACCCTGAATGCTGGAAGATCTCAGTCACAGATAGTCCTTCTCCCCATGCAACCCCATTTGTCCTTGCACAGTGCTCAGTATTGGAATATTCTTTGATTTTTTTCTCTTAAACCAATGGCTCTGATCAACAACTTTCTCCTCCTAACGCTTTTCTTCTCCAAACCTACAGACATACTGTCTTCAGATCACTGACTTGATGAATCTCCTATTCTTGCTAACAGCTAAATAAAGCAATTTATAATCTTTTCCAACAGGATATGAGAGTGCAAATATTACATCTCCAGGCTTCTGAAATACACTCCTATCAGCAAATTCCTTTAGTCCCTTTAAAGGAAGGGACAAAAACTTGCCCTGATTTTGCTGAGACTTCAGACCCCAAGGCAAAGCTTCCGTTTCTTCTGCAGAAGGCATCCAGCATCTCAAGTGGGGGAGAGGTCCCTGCTCCTGACCATTGCACCCTGCATACCTCCAACATCTTCACTCTGGGATGCTTTAAAGCCTTATCATGCTCTGAGAGCCCACAGACTTCTGACCTTGCTGTCCCTTCTCCTACATTCTTCCATACTATTCCTCACCATGCCCCAGTATAGCACCCAATTTAAATCTGCCTGTAAGGATTTTAAATCTCCTGGACTCCCTCCAGCTGACAGAATTGACATTAACTCTCCATTATCCTCCTGCTTCCTTTTCCATGCCAGCCGGCATGAAGGGTAAAAGCCTCCCCCGCCTGCACTCCCAGCCATTTCAAGCTCCTCTCCTGCATTCTCCAGCTAACCAGCTTCTAGCTGAAACCAACTGTCAAGAGGTAGAGCTGGGCTGGACACTAGATGAATGACAGATGCTCTCTGTTAGTCCCTCCCCCTTCCCAAAAAGGAAGAGAAAGGGAATAAGGAAGAGAGACTTATGGATTAGAAAACTAAATCATCTTTAATGAAAATAATAAAAATAAAATGAAGTATATACAAACATAAACAAAAACAATATCAAACCCAACCACCCTGATGACAGTTACATCACCATCACCACCAATGCTGTGGAGCAGGCAATGGGGAAGTCACAGACTGGACTCAGTGACAGATAGGAACCAAATTCAAGTCCTGAATTCTGGAACTGGATTCAGGAACACACAGGTTGGGATTGAAGGCAGAACAGAGTCCCCGTCAGATGCTGGCCATTGAAGAAGAGAGAATGACCCTCATGATCCCTCAGCTTTATACCGAATATGACATATATGGGATAGAATACCTTATTGGTCACTTTAGGGTCACCTCTCCTGTTCACTCCTCCCTACAGATGCAACCTCTTGCTTTGTGGCACCCCAATGTGGTACACAAATTTTAGCAGTGACCTTGGTTCCTGTAGGAGCAAACTTAAATAAAAGCCTTTCTGAACACCAGTCCTTAGTAGTAACTATAAACATCAAGCACTATCACTTCTAGAAGCAGACACTGTAAGCAAAAAGATGCCATTAATTTCAGAAAGTGCAGTTGCTTAGAAGTGACTGAGCTGAAAAGCCAAATCACTGAACGGAACTGGTTGTGTTCTAGCTCAAATCAGGGTATCAGTCCAACTAAGTAAAAGGATACTTGCAAAGCTGCTCTCCTTGCCATTTTTCTGGGGATCCGGAACAAGCAATTAGATATCAATTAAAATAGCATGAAAGAGCCAATAAAGGTGAAGAGCCCAAAACATCTGAGGCACTGAAAATAGGTAACACCTTTGAAATAACCCTTTCTCAGCAGATGTCTGGAAGGGCAAGACAGGCACAGATGTGATGACGATGACTTGAGACAGTGGTTAGGACTCTGGATTGAGGACGTCAGTGGGGTCCATGACATGCATTGGTATCAAAAAGGTTAGCCATCTACTTCTCCTCCACCTTTCAAAGCTGTTTTCCCCCTTAAGGCTGTGAGGTACTTGGTGTCCCCAGTGCCACTGTGTGCTGGCATCCATCTGAAGGTTGGTGTCATCCTGCACTTACCAAGCACAAATGCAACTCCCCAAAATCCCAGTGACAGTCAGCACAACCATGGAAGCTCCATTGAACTTCAAAGCAGGGAGCTGTCCTGGCTCACCATCGCCCATCTCCACCACTGCCGTGGGATTACCAAGATGCTCTAAGTGCTCAGCAGCAACCTCCCAGCCCAAAAACTGAAGGCCTTTTGCTTTCTTTTTTCAGGGTGATTCAAGACAAACAGCTAGCTTCTAGAGGGATTCAAGCAACCCTACCACACCTGAGAGGGCACTCAAAAACATAAGCACCATGACCAGCTGTCAGCTGAGACAGGCGGTGCCCTTAAATATAAGTGCAGATGGAGCCTTAGTGTTGTTCAGAATAAGTGCAGCATTAGCTACAGTCATTAATACCCAGCTGTAAGAGGGAGTAACTTCCACCGCATCAACAAGGGACTGTCACCAACCACATTCCCGTGGGGTGCAGAGATAAGCTGTAAACACCTGCTGCATTAGAGCACAGATAGGAACCAGTGACCACAGCCACAGGGCATTGCCTTCCTGAGCACCTTCTGCACTGGTCCTCCTGTATCCCTGGCAGTACCTTCATTCCATTCATTGTCAAAGCTGCCATCCCCATCCTGTTCCTCAAATCCCTGCAGAACCATTAAAACCACTGATTTCCACCAAGATCTATCCCTCTCTGATGCTCATCCCGGGCATGATTGTGCTTCTGCATCTCTGAACATCAGTGGTGACACAACCAGTGCTGAGAACCACCCTGAGAGCAGTGGGAACTGGTGCGGGGAGGTGATGGTCCCCGTGGCAGGGAACATGGAGGAGCAAGATGGTTTGCACAGAAAAATAATGCATTACTTTTGGCCCCAGCCCTGTAAAAGGCACTCTGAAAATGATCTTGGCATGTGAACCTCATAGATTAAATGTAAGCTTTGTGATTAAGACTTGAAGCCTGCTGCATCTAGGGGATTTTGCTGTGCTGTAAATACTGTCCCTGCCAGAAACTGCTATCACTTATGCAAGGATGTTGTGTCTAATTAATTTAACCCCCTTTATAGTACCTGCCTACCTACTAGTACGATGCCAGCAGCTTCCCACACAATTAGGTACTGGATGAAGACTTCATATAACGCTCATTATTCACAGCACCAATGGCTTCTCATACAAACAACAGCTATAACACCATATAAACGTAGGTGCTTACTGCATGTCTCACCCTCTGATGACTCATTCACAACAAAACAAATTCCCAAACCTGGAAATTCAGTTGTGACACATTGATTTTCTACTAATTTTGCAGGGCTGAATGGATTAACAACCTCACACAGGCTAGTGCTTGCCTACCTTGAAGCAGTTATTTTTTAATGTATATATCTTTTTAACACAAATATCACAGCACACGAAGGGTAAATAGGTGACAAGGAAAAGGTGAGGGATGTCACTGGCTCTCAATTTATACACGTTTTCTCCAAGGGATGGGAGACATGACTCCACCATTCCCGATGGTAGATATCATCCATCTGATGCCAAGCAGCATGTTTTGATAGAGCTCAAACTGTTCCTTAACACGCTTGCTCAGTGCCAGCACTGGGCTGTGCTAAATCAAGGGCTGGTTCCCCTTGACTTAGCAAAAACCTGTTGACTTTTTAAACCAGAAGTGTTTTGGGTTTTTTTTCATATGCTGGTTTCCCTTAGCGCAGCTGTATTTGCACCACCCAGGGCAGGCAGGAGGTGGGGGTTTCTGGTTGCATCTCTTGCTCCTGGGATCAATCTGAATGTGGTCCCACACATGGTTGCCACACCAAGTGCTGCAGCACCACCTCTCCTTCCCAAGTCACCTTCTAGGACTCTCCAGACAGGTTCAGTGATAGGTGCCTGTCTCACCTGGGAAGCTCCAGGCTCCTTGCTCATTTTGAAATTAAGACTCTGGGTGATTTGAGCTGGAGCTGGTGGGCGCAGCCAGCCAGCCAGATACCTCCTGGCACAGCCAGAGCTTCTGCTGCTGGCAAAGTGACACCCTTCTGTCATCTGCCCTTGACCAAATGCCCCTAGGAGGTCCCCTGACCAAGTGTCCTGGGGTATGTGGGTTGCTGAGTGCGCAGCCCAACTGCTGTGGCACACACAGACCACATCTCATGACTGTCTGTGGGATGCAGAAATGGATTAACATTTGTTGAAGCTTTTTGTTTAACCCTACTGCTTTACATCCTGAAAAAAAAGGCATTGAGTTTGATAACATTTTTTTCAGATCCAGGATATTTTTGCAAGCATGCAGCGGAAGGGAACTGTACATAGTTCCAGGAAACTACAAGAAGGGTTCTGGTTTTGTGTGATGTTACTCACCCCAAGCCATGATGCAGAGGTGCTGATGAGCAAGCCACAAAAATTGCTCCCACCTATGGAAATCCTGGCGAAGGCAGGTGGATGTCCCGGGGAAGGGAACCAGCATGTGCAGCAGCCTCAGTGCCCATCCAAAAATGACAGGGCGAGGGGTGGTGTAAAAGCACAGCTTTTAGCAAGGTTTAAAACACGAGAGGTAGCCAGGGTGGCTGGTGATTTCTCACACAAGCAGCAAGCTCAAAAACTTGAAGCTCAGGCAGGGACTGGCTTAAAAATGACAGCTCTCACCTTGCTAATAGGGGCAAGTGAATAACTGGACAGCCAACACCAGAAAACCCAGTTCAACTTTCTGAGATTTTGCTTCTGTCACTCAAAATTCCCTTCTCACCAAGGTTTTTAAAGCAAGTCAGCATTATTATAGGGCAGTGCTTTCTTTTTGCACCAGGATGTGGTTAATCATTCCCTAAGCAGCAGCACACTGTGTACCGGGTGCTGTGGGTAAGCTCCACAGCCCACGGAGAGCTGCCCACGCTGCTTCCACAGGGCATAGCACCCATGGGACATGCAGATTACCACTCTGAAAACCACTGAGCCCCCCTGCACAACGAGATAAAACCTCAGAGGTGTTATCCAAGACTGCCCAAGAAATACTCTTTCAAAACCCGCATTTTAGCAAATACCCTTCATTTTACTGGTGGTTTGTACCACAAGTGCGGGGACCTGTGGAACAGACTGGGGTTGTGTTCCATGAGAGCATCTTCTTCCTTCTCCACCGGGGAAGCAACACATCCCTGCCAGGCACCGCTCCTTACCTTGATGTTACAGAAGACACTCTGGGAGCAAGTGCTGGACCTTTTGGAGACATCAACTGGGGATTTGCTGGCTTCGGGGTGGATTCCCATCGTGGCAGCTTCTTGGGGAGCCCTGAATAGCTGGACTGCACTCAGGCGCCTGTCCTTCTCTGGCCTGTCCCGTCACTGGCAGCCCACACAGTCCGCGCTGAAAACCCTGAAAGCTCGTGAGTGAGGCAGACAGCGTGAGCACAAAGTTTTTATAAGTCTGATCGCGGGAGTGATGATGAAACCCTTTCTCCTCCCTCTTTTGCTTTGTGCACTGAGGGAACTTTAAAGTCACAGGAAGCTAACTCCAGTGCATGGGGAGCAGGTGAGAGCAAGGGTTTACTGAGCCCCGGACAGTTTGGGGATGGGGACCATGGCAGTGCAATG
>JAAGNO010003571.1:0-37856 GCA_033439905.1 Ceryle rudis | reverse complement strand
AAATTAAATATTTTTTTCACAAGTTGGTAGCAGACCTAAGTGGGACAGCTATTGAAGGTCTCACCTAAGGATGGATGACCACTCATTTTGTTTACTTAAGGAAGATGGTCAGAGTCTGGATCAGAAGCCAGAACTTCAAGCGGACTAGGTCAATAGGTATGAATCCCAACAAATTAGGCAGTCTTTTCTGATATTGGGTAAGGTATTGTCAGAAGCTGAGGCACACAGATGGAACAAGAGTAAACGGAAGGCATGGATTTTTTTGCATTTGTGATTTTACTTATAATCTAGTCTGTCTTCCCTGTGAAGTAGAAAGGTCTGTATGTCCATCAGTTAAGATGGTAGTCACTGAGATCTAAGTAAGGTTAAAGCGTTGACTTATTGTACTAAATTGGTTTAGGCATTGTTCTGGAAAAGTAGGAATTTGAAAACAGCTTCTGTTTTAAAGATGCCGAGCTGAGACTAACAAATCCCAAATGTTCAGGTTCTTTTTCCCAGCACTTGAGGAAGTATAGTTTCTGATACCCAGGTTGTGACAGAATAAAGCTTTTTAATTGGAAGGAAAAAGAAAGGAAGTCATGATTTATGTGACATCTTTTTTAGAAGCCAATTAGGAGAAACAACGTTATTGGGGGGGTGATTTTTTTTTATTTTTTTATTTTTCTTCTTTTAATTTGTTTTTAACTTAACACTCGCATAGAAGCCACCAAAATCTAGCCTGGCTTGTGACAAATTTTCAGCTCAATTTAACCCACAATGAAATGAACCAGCTCAAAAAAATACTTGAAAAGAAAGATTGGAACTTCTGTGACAATATTATTTTAAGATTAATAACATTCCAGGCTGTTTACCTTGCAGTAAGACTGGCTCTTATTCCATGAAAGCGAAGGCAAATAAATATTACTATTAACCACTTTCAATTGGAAAAAAAGTGAGTCAGCAAGGGTTTGTGGAGACTGAAGGATTGTGCCCAGCATCAGGGATGAGTTGGGGACAGCACCGGGTCGATCAGCAGGTCACCCGGCTGCCTCCTCACCTGTCTGGAAATGAAGACTGAACTTCCTTTTTCCACAGTGTTCTCCTAAGGCTTCTGTAAGGTAACTGCAACCAAAGTCAATATGAATATTTATTGGGTGTAAAAAGTTTTACTTGTAACAGACAATATGAACATAAGAATTAGTCTCTTCCAAAAAGAAGACTTGTAAGAAAAAGTAAAGCTAATAATGGAATAGCTCACCCTGCAGTCTCTGCTGCTGCTGGTATTGTACGAGTGACTGGCAGGTGATTTACTGTGCTATATTGGGTGACATCTCTGCAGCAATATCTTCTTTCTGGAGATTCTTCAATTATTCCTAATTCTTATTTTTGACAAGATCACTTATATTTCAGACAGATACTCTCTTTTCTGTCGATGTTCTTTGTCAGTTTTGTCTTTCCATAAGTTTTATGTGTATTAGTTCAAACTCTGAAACAAATTATAATTGATTAACTGCTCAGAGGGAGTATGAGTGGCGGGAAATAAATGAATTTTCAGCATGAAGTTTGACTTCTTTCTATACTGATTAAAAAGCACACATTAGCAAATGCTGATCTGATGACATTTTAATGTTTACATTCCAAGTAGCAGCAAGAGCAAACTCACTGACACATCAATAAGAATAGGTTAGTGTTCTGCTTTCTGTTTATTTAATATCTAAGCAAATATTAGCATTGTTTTCAAATGAAGATTGAAAACTGGTTTTTACATAACTCATTCAGTATTTATAGTTTCATGACTTTCCTTAATAACATATTATTGATCAGTTGGCCTGTGCTTTGCTGGAAATGTATCCTGCTTCTGAATGATCTGAGCAATGATTGTACTTATCTCAGTATCAGATATGCACTTTTATTATTAGGTATTTAGATCATTTTCCATCTTCCTCATAGCAAATCCAGTGTCTGGTGACTCGTTTAGTAAATGCTTCCACTGATGCTAAACAAAATTGTTTTCTAATGAAGGGATAATTCTTCCACTAGTTAAAAGTCTTCCGACAACCTGGTGTTTCCCAGGTAATCTGTGCTGTGCTGAAGCTGAGTGACAGCATATTGCTAGAAAACATGCGTGTTGTTTTATCAATCTGCAATTAAAGATAATGCTGAGCAGTCAAATATATGAAAATGCTGAGTGTTTCGAAATGGCTGAAGTGAGACTAAAACATGTGAAGCAAAACATTATTTTCTGACACTATCCTCCGTAATAGCCAGGTGTAAGCTTTTAATTTCCATTTCTAAGCACAGCTAAAGTTGGAGCTGTGCACTGCATTGTGTTCCCGGCTGTGTGTGGTTAGGCAGAAATAATTTCAAGCTGCTGATGCTGAAGGCTCCTTCCTTCCCATCAGTCCTCATGGGGCACCTGGGCTTTATTTCAGTATGACTACACCTCTTGCCTGGTATCATTGCTGAAATGATTCACTTCTCAAGCACTTTAAAAACCAAAACAAAAGGCAGAAAGTGCTTTAATTAGAAGTAATCCTTAAGGCTGTTTTCTGTGGCTTTGGGATGTGTTGTCCTGAGTTTATCCTCTGAGTTGTGATTGCCTTTTCTTTGGGGATGTGTAGAAAATACGTGGTAATCTAAAATTGTCCACTTAGCCTGCTTTATTAACTGTATGCTAGAAGTTATTCTCTTACACTGGCTGCTGCTTCTGAGTAACAGCTCACAGCTCAGTTTTATGATTAACTGATATTTTAGTGGCAAAGGAGGTCAATAGTTCAGTCTGTCCAGAGCTTAATATATGTACACAGTGGAATTGCTCGCTCCTACTTATTTTCAGTAAAGCATGAAGAATTGTTGAGCAGTTGGAGAAAGAGGCCTGTGTGTTTTCATTTTTTTCAGACTGACTTGATTTTTGTAAACTGTTGCCCGTATTATTTGATTTTGATAGTGAAATGGGGAGGGGGGGGGGGGCTTTATAGCTTTATCAGAGCTCAGAATGGAACAATATTTATAGGTGATGATATTTTTGTTGTTTATAATGATGTTGTTGTTGTTGTTATTATTATCATAATTTTTTTCTTCAAAATGGTTATCCATCCCAGAGACCTAGCTATCGGTAACAGTCAACCTCAAGGGATGACAGTGGAGATGCTGGTTCAGCGGTGCGGTGCTGGCTTGGGAGCTGGGCTGCTTTCTGCCTTCCTTTTTCAAGTGCAGAATGTTTGTTTGTTTACAATTTGCACATTTATTAATTTTGAACTCGGTGTACACAGAATATAGGATACTGCTGAATTCACCTCTAGCAAAAAAAAAAGGGAAAAAAAGCAGCAAAAAAACCAAGTAAAACATGGAGAAGCACTGAAAAACAAAAGCAAGCTTAAGGTTCTTTGTTAATTTTCTTGGGATTTTGAACAGAGTGACCCTGGCAATGTCAGCATTGACAAAGTGACCTTGCTTGGTTGTCTGGAGATCTAAATGTTGTTTTTGCAGCTGATCTTTAAAATTAGTGGAGTGAAAGCACAGCGCAGGATAGAATCTGCTTGTGCTGATGTGGGATGTGTATAGTGCTACCTCGGTCGGTGTTTTTTTGCCTTCCACACTTGCAGAGTGGAGATGGAGGGTTCAAGGTGGGAAGCTGGATTTATAGCCTTTGCTGTGTGCTATACATGTGAATTTAGGATGTTGGTATGTGAGGCAGTGGGCTTGTAAAACTGGGTGCAGTCAACATCACAGGAGGTTTCTGGAAAATACAGCGCTGAATGTGTCAGCCCTGCTCTTTATTTGAGTCTCTTGCAGCAGTGAATTTTAAATTATTACTTAAATGTTTGAAAGCTAATAAAAATACAGAAAAATGTGTCTCTTTTTTTTTTTTTTTTTAAGTGGACAGAGAAAAAATAGTTACCGAAAGGCAGTTATGGTAATGTTTCAAACAGAACCTTTACCTTTTTTTGCCCCAAAAGCAGATATCATTAGCGACTTACAATGTATACTTCAAGAGAAACTTAAATACATTTTGAGTGCTTAAATTACATATTTTTATTACTCATGATTTTGTTGTTTACAAGTTGGACACTTTTTTAGAATACACTAAAGATGAACAACTTGAAACTAAATGAATGTGATACTTACTGTGATAGTTTTACATTTGTCATTGCAGAAGTGCTCACATTAAACCAATATTTATAAGTTGCTGTTTTTACAAATGTGTTTGGCACTCATGATTGTTTCTGGGCTTTTGGCCAGATAAGAATTGGAAACATTTAATATCTCACTATCAGCTACCAAATGCATCTGTCTCTTGTTCCATATAGGTTTACCAGTTGGCTATGATATGGAAAAAAACCAAAAAACATACACACACACCAAAAAAACCCCAAAGGTATTTAAACAATGAAGAAAGTCTGGACTAAGGAACTTCATCATATTCACTTTAGGATTGAATACCAGAATTATTACTGAGGGAGCATCCTATGGAAGAGCTATCTGATTTGAACCAGCAGCTGGCACAAGTGACCATACTCTGCTTATTGTGCTGCTTGCCACTGTGTGGATACCCATACCACATATAGAATCCTAATGATGCTTATATCCATAAGAAAGGAATGTAGCACAGCTGAGTTACCTAGCAGGTGACCAGGCAGACTGCCTAGCCAAATTCTTGTCAGATTGTTTAAATTAGGCATGGTATTCTCTTTTCCAAAGGATTGCAATGCTGAGGACTCAGTTGAATTGGCAGTAAACTGCAAATTCAGACACTGATGTCCTCTAAATCAGTTTTCAACTTTTTTGTTCACTATATTCAGCCTTGCTTAGTATCATTTTTTTGGTATTTGCAGCTGCAAGCTCTCTCTGCACTAACTGGAAACTTTCTTCCTGCCACATTGCCACAGTGACATGCTATACAATGAGACATGCGCTTCCTGAATTTGCTCACGCTTCATTTTTGGATAAGCTTTGTTCATGGTTAGTTGTTTTCTGTAGTCTTACATTCAGCAGTAAATGACACTGATGCTCTTTTCTTAGGATTAGGGTAGCAGACCTAGGTAGGTGGGTTTCTCTTTTCAAAGCCTACGTTGTATGTAGTGACCTCTGCCTTCTTTCTGAAACCTCTATCAGTGGGCAGGGTGGGACAAGTTACCTATAGCAAGGTCATTGGCACCTACCATGGTGGCCATTCAGGGACTCACTGCAAAGTCCAGCCAGCTGAGGGAAGTCCTTCAGTTGAAGTTAGCGGCTCTCTTTCTGACAAAGGACACTAGGTCAGGATACCACTTCAGCTGTGTGACAGAAGCTAGGGGAAAAAAACCCAAGAACAGCTGCCAACCACACCCAAAGCTCCCCTATCTTGCAAGCAATTCCTCCATCTCCTGTCTCACCTTGGCTTGTTTGGCAGCTTTTCCCAGAACAGAGCGTGCCACAGCACTGAGACCATTGTGATTTATCCCGATTACATGTAACTAGTCAATAGATCACGCTTCCAAGAGGAGCACTGTCTGTGGCAAAAAAATGTATTGCGGTACATTAATCCACAGCGCCCATTCCGGCTGTAAAAGAATGGACGTGAGCAACAATTCATATTGCAGCACTTGAAAATGCTATGGGTGCACCCAGGCCAAATAACTCAGAACCTGATTATAGCTTCTCCGCAGTTTGGGCACTGATATTTTCAGATTTCTGGTCTGTATTTGCTTCTGAAGAACATGACTACAGCTTGAAATAATCTTACCCTTTCAGAAAACTGCAGCTCTTTTTTGAACTGTGGCTTCTAATTTTAATTCCAACTGAAATAAATACATTTTTTAGTCTGATTCTTTAGTGTGCTTGATACTTCTGTTTAGTTTGCTTTCATACTTAGGGTCTCTCAACTGTTTAGGACTGCAGTATTACTTTTATAGCCATTGAGAATTGATAAGTACCTAAATAAAACAAACTTTTATTGTATTCTCATTTATCGCTGTATTAAAAATTAAACAGGGGAAATTTTAATAAGGTTTTGAAAGTTACTCTGTTCACTGCGGCACGTAAATGTAAGTTTTGGAAGCATGCTAATTTTTCACTGTTATTTTGGCAGTGTTGGCAGAGAATGTAGGGAGAGCAGCAGGTGTGGTGACATGGAAGGGTGGAAAAGGAAAGCAGTACCAGAGCTCATGCTGGAGGGAGCAATGTTCATGAGATTTCCCAAATGCATTTATTATTATTATTCCTCTCTTCCCCGTATGTCTTTCTCCTCCAAAGCCGTTAACAGAGAAATACCATGTCATTCGTGCTTGTGTGAGATCTGGATAAAGTTCAGATTAACATCCTCTCAAGGTTAGGACAGGTTTCCCAAAACACCTTCTTCTTATTGACAGTGATTTTTTGGGGGCTTTATTCTGCTAGGTGAATCTTTATTCTTCATTTAATTCTTCTTTGCTTCTTTTATTTTCTTCAACTTTGTTTCATTTTTAAAAGTGGGCAGCATAATTCTTTCCTCCTAATTTCAGCCTAGACTCTGTGAGGGAGAATTGAGTGAATTTCACTTTCTTCATTTTATTTTTGAGTAAGTCCCCCTGCTAGTGCTGAGCAGGGGAATGTACCAAGTGATGCTTTTATATGGGATGATAATGATATGGATTCCATTATAACAGTAAGTTTAGAAGCATATTAAGCAGCAGCTCATGACAAGTTACACGTCAGATGATCAGTAAGTCTAGAAACCTTAAATGGCTTCTCAAGAATCTTAATGTTATCTGGTTTCATTTATGGTCTAAATAAATAAATAAATCTAAAACAGCCCTAGAAAGTTCCAGATGATTTGAATACCAGCACTAAAAATACTCACGTGAAGGATCAGGATCACCCAATTAATTAAAAGCTTGTCATCTTGACTTTAATTCTAAACAGAATAATGGAACAGCCAATATAAGAGTTGATTAATCAAGAATTAAGAAAGTAATATAATTAGAGACAGTCAACAGGTTTATGGAATACTGATCTTGTCAGAATAACTTGATTTTTAAAAATTAGATTACAGATTTGGTTAATAAAGGCGATATTGTTCTTCTCTAATGCATTTAATTTGATATAAAACATTTTGATTAAGAAACCAGAATAAAAACAACTCAAATGGAGAAGAACTGGCTGATAGATCTAAACCCATTTTTATGGATTAGTTGAATAAACATTTCTATTTGGGTCCTATCAGGAACAGTTCCATGTAATTTATAAAGAATATGTAACTATGATAAAGCTGGCAAATTACAGAAGATTGTGAAAGTTGTAAAAACACTCCAAAAAAGAATTGGCATAGTAATTTACAGTGGTTTGAACTGAATTTCTTAAGTATTGGAGAATGTTTTAAAGCTCTTGAAGGTGCATATTTGAAATCACTTACAAAATTAGTTCCCTTCTGAAGCAAGCCTCTAATCCCAGTCTCTCTAAAACCTCCCCAAATCTGTGTAGCACCCTGTTCTATAGAATTAAAGGTATGCCGGTTTACAGAGGATTAGGAAACCAAAATAAAAGAATTTCGGCAGAATTTAAAATATGGAAGCAAAGTCTTGGTTTTAAGGTGTGACATGACCAGAATTGATACTGACTTTGGAGTTGCAGGTGTGATTTATTCAATACTTTCTCATGAAAATTGACATTTCTTTTTGTCTTCAAGCCTACTGCATAAACAGCCTACATTTTGTTTGTATCCTAGTATTTTTCATTTCATATTGCCTTTTAAAACTATTTCATTTTATGCATTTTGTTTTCCAGGTCATTAATTGCTGAAAGCTATTTCATTGCTCTTGAAAATGGCAACATGTTTAATTATCATTCAGCTAATTAAACATTTTGGATACTAACAGTACCATAAGCGTGCATTTTGCAGTTTATTACCTTTATTTTAGAGAATTACGTTCAATGTGAGAGACTGATGAAAATATATTTGACAATGTACCTTCTTTTGTCTGTAAAATGAACTCTACCAATTAGGCTGAAATGTCAGAGCACAGGCACCCACTGGGAATATGATGTGCTGCATTCACAGTTTACAACTTGTAGCAGCTTAGATCATTACACATAAGTAAACTAGTTGAGTTGCACCATAATACCTTAATGACCTTCAAAGGCAGTGCTGAACTGCAATTCAGGAAACTTGCTTTCTGTTTGTGGCTGTTTTGGCAGCTTTAATCAGTTTAATCAGGTTACTTTGCATGCCATTTGGAAAGCAGGGTTACTATGCATGTTTCCCCAGCAATTTCTTTCATATACCTCCTGTGACCTTTTCAAAGCAAACCATTCTCTACTTTTACTGTGCTGGCTGCAATGAGATCATAGGTTTATTTGTCTTTCCACAGATAAACAGTTTGTAATTGGAATTTGGGTTAATGAAGATCTTATGTTAGAAAAGAAGTTTTTATTCATTCAGTGACAAACTTTGTTAGTGATGTGATTTTTGTGGTCCTGTAGATGGATTGCCCTTGAAAATAAACACGTACAACTGCTATGCGTTCAGTTCTTAGTGTGACCAACATTTCTTTGTGTCTGTCCATGCAGAGTCTACTGTTGATGTTCACTTGATACAGTAAATGGCAGAGTAGGGTGCGTGGGATGAATGCAGCGACTATACTGTATAGAAATCAGTGGAGAAGAATTTATTCACAAACGTAATCTGTTTTTTAGATGACTTATCACTTGTCTCTTATCCTCTGAATGGCCATAATTAAGGGTCATGCTAGTGGAGCATGTTCCTTATTTGTCTGTGTGTGCTACTTCACCTCGAAGACTTCTTAGAAAACTTGGTAATGGCAACCTGTTGCTCAACCTTTTTTTTTTTTTTTTCTTGGAACACAACCATAGCAGCACTCAACCCCAGCTATTTCGTCCCTTCAGCCATGAAACAGAATTTAAAAGTTAGAAGTAAAAATGCAATCGCTTCTTTCTAAACAATGGTTAAAGGAATAATTGTTGTAGAAATGATTCACATTGGTTAATGTGCTTGTAGAAGGTTTGCAGGTCACATGATGATGAATACAGCATAAGAACCTATACAGAAAAGATTAACCTTGCCTGGCAGTAGTTGAAAAAGGTAGTGAGTGCATATTTGAAAGACAAAATAAGGTGGTAGACATTTTTCATCATCACTTTACAAAGGGGCATATTCAGAGCATATACCCATAGTTTATACAATGAGAAAAAGCTACATACAACAGTAGCATTGTATAGAAATCAGTGAACTTATAGAGCCATGATCTTTATGGCTTCCTATGAATTATTTAGTCCTGAATTTTCTAGTTGCCATGTGCTTTAAATAAAGTCAGTTGACAAATGTAGGTGGTTTTTTTCCCCTGTGTTACGTAGATCTGGTTCCCACAGTGGAAACAAAAGTGCTGCCACCCTTCAGTATTACCTTCACAAATCAACTTACTGTCTCCATGTATAAGAAACGATTTGCAAGTTTAAGGTGGGAATTTTGAGTGTGTACAATGATTTCTGTGATGACTCTGGGTGATTTAAAGCTTTCTTGGAAATAGATGTGCTGTGGAGCACCCCAGGAGGAGCAGGTTCTGTGGAAGCCGTGCTCTTTCGGTGCACTCTGAAAGTCTGCCTTTTGGACAGACTTAAATTAGGAAATGTCCCATGCTTCAGTTATACACTTTATTCACCTAAAACTAATCTCTTGGATACTTTGCACATTGTCTCAGTAGAGAGTGTGACCATGTGTGTTTTTCTGAGTCTCTGAGGAGCAGCCATCCTGCACCAGTAGTTCTGTGTAAGATGCTCAGGTGTGATGGGCATGCTTCCTTCTGCCTGTCTACTAACTCAGGCCAGGAAACAGAGATGCAACAACTGTAATAAAGAACAACTACAAATACCTGTAGCCATTACAGGATGGTTTTTCAATCTTGCATTGCAAAAATCTGTTTTTAAATATCCTACTGTTACACTCACCATCCTTCTTCCGGTGGTTCATCCTGTGCCTTACTCCAGTTTTTGTGGGTTTGTGGTAGGGATTAAGTATCACATAGCACTGACAGCTCATGAAGAAACTCTTTTGTTGCTGGTGCTGAAGATCTCTTTTTTTTTTTTTTTTTAGAACGTGGTTTGCTGAGTTGTTTTCTGCACAGAATAATTGCTGATGAGAGAAAATGAGGTACTCACAGCAGTGTGGCTTCTGTAATAGAAGTTCCTCTCAGTGGATGCAATGGCATTTAAAAGAATGTGGTAGTCATTTAATTTTGTTTGTTTGAAATGTTAATAGTTGAATCCATCTCTTTGAATTTAGCAATGTCAGGAGTAGTCTCCTTTATGAGGAACAAGAACATAAAGGAGGACAGAAGGCTGGGCTGCTGCAGAGTAAGATGCCCTGATGCTGCAGGGCTGAGTGTCCTTGCAGACAGGCAGAGTTGGGAAGCAGAGCTCTAACACAGTGGCCAGCCGGTAATGTTTTAATTTCTGCAAGTAAAGTGTAACTTTTCATCCTTGGTAAAGTGAGTGTCTAGCTATTTAGCAAGGGACAAAGCATAATGTCATCATTGAAGAGATGTATTGTCAACTTGGACAGGTGATATTTAAGGAGCCTGAAGAGAGAAATGACCTGGCAGTGTAACAAGACATATCACAAGTGACTGTCTCAGAAAGAATGAGAACAAGACAGACAATTTCCATTACTTTTCAGTGTTAAGGTGCTAGCATTATCCCCTAAACAACCACATGCTCCAAGCAATAATCATGCACTGTCTTCTTCTGTACTAATATGAAAGTGGAATTCAATCTCTTTGACACATATTGCTTCAGCTTCTGACTTGTCAAGTTGTTTCCCTGCCTGAGCTCAGCTAATATATAGTGAATGGGCTTTGTATACTGACTGAAATGGGGAAATAGTTATCGAGTTTCCTTTGAAGCTGGCTGCAGAGGTGCCTAGAATATGCTAGAAAAAAGAGCTTTGCTTCTGGTAGCCTGTTAAGTTATTGTTGGTTAGGAAACCTCTAAAACCTCCAGCTTTTCTTCAGAGTGGCTCCTCTTTTTAAGTCCGTTCTCCAGTTTGAACTGAGTAGCCTGTAGATGTGTACTAGTTCTCATAATTCCTTGGAGGCAATCATTCTTTTTTCGTTGCCTTCCCAGCAGTGTGTTCGTGTGTGCTGGGTTTTATGTTTTGGGTTTTTTTTTTTCCTTTGGCTTCTGAGCGGGACCCTATTTTTGCAATAGCTGGTAGAGACGCTCTACGTCTTCCGTGTCAATCAAGTCCTGACATTCTATGGCAATATTCACTGTCCTTATGATAGTATACGTATTGCTGAAATGCATTTTATAGTAAACTTTCTTTTCTTCTGAGGTAGTAGATACTGCTGTTTTAACTGTTAGATTTCTGTATATGTAAGGAGAACTTAAGTTATCATCTATAAAAATGAAGAGAATAAAAAATGTCCTCCCATAATAGTCAGTGCCATCCTGGAACTTGCTGCTTTTTCTCCCCCTGTGATGTGGTGGAACGACTCCCTACTTTCATATCTGAAGGATTTGAAAATTTAAAATACTTGATCTGATCAGATACAAGAAAAATTTAAAAACTCAGATTATGCATAATCAGAATAACTTTTCTAATAAATATCTACTTAATATGCTTGTGGTTCTGTTCTTTTCGTTTGAAAGCAGTACTGTAAGCTTTTCTTAGCTCCAATTACAAGATCACCTTGCTAAAGAGTTAGAGCAACTGGATTTTTTTGGGTTTGCAGAGCAAACTTTTCCTGTAGTATGACTGCATCAATTCAGAAAACTTACAGGTAAACAACCCTAGCATGTGCTGAATCAAATGGTAGGTTGTGAAGCTAATATGACAAACAGCAGTACCTTACAGGCCAGACAAACCTTTCAGGGTGTTCTCTAATGAATGCCTAGTGGACTGTGCTTCTATGTTCAAAATGTGTGTGAGGGCTCACGTGGTAAGACACCGATGCTGCTGTACTTTTTCGTGTGTTCTCTGATAGGCCGTTTGCAATCTATTTTGGTTATTTAAAAGCTGTATACAAGGAATACAGGAAAAAAAATGCATACACAGTTGTATTTATTGCTTTTTTTTCAGCCTACGCTGCCTACATTAGTTGACATATTTTTATGTATAGATTTTTCCATGTTGCCTTAAGGAAAATCATGAGTTTAAACATAACTTCATAATGCATATTCATAAGGAAATTGAATTGAGCTTGTAACTGCTATCTCAAAGGTGGCATTTCATAACTTTTGAATACTTTCTTCTGCTCCCTTACTGTAATATAGCTTTTGTGCATGTAAGTTGTAATAAAAAACAGCACACAAGAGAACCCTTCAAATTCTTTCACTTGAAAGTTTTTGCTAGCAGTTAGAAGAAAATTAATAAAAAATGTGTTTTGACATTTAAAAGAGAATTATTTGCCTTAAAATCCGTAAAACATGCAAACATATCGCTTGAGTTGCAGGTTTTAGAGCATTTTTCTGACTGACGTTTATTAGCTAAGTTAAAGCATGTGTAGCAGGTTTCTGTGCAGTGAGCTTCACCCGTGTTACATAAGCTAAATCACCTTAGCAGAACTAGCTTTCCAACTCTGAGCAGGCTACAGAAGTTTTTTTTGTCACTACCATGTCTTTCCCTATTCTATTTAGATCTTGGATGTAAAACCAGGCATGACCAAGTCTGTTTCCCTGTGACTTTGTATTTTTTGGACTTGTATTTTTAGCGCCCACCTTGTTGATCGCTACATTTTTTTGTTGCTGCTTTTGTAGTGTTCTTGCAGCACCTGTGAATCAATTTATTTGTAGCAATTGGTAACTTCTGGATTTGTATTGGCGGTAGTGCTGTGAGTGTGCTAAGAGTTAACGGACTGCATCCTCTGTAGCTGCTAGCCCCCGAGCCTTTTGCTTTATCTGAAGGATGCTTCTGCTCCCTTGACAGTTACACACTGACAGAGCATATCTCAGAAGTGGTGAGGCCAGCATTTGCTTACAAAAACCCTTCCTCCACAAGCTCTACTATGTCAGCGTCAGCTGAAGTTTTTATACAAGAGGACAACATTTCCTGTTTAAAAATAAAAGGACGGGAGAGAGCGAGACAGGTTTTGAACTGCTCACTGCTATCTTATGTTTTCTTAGGAAGGAATTAGCTGATACACTTTACCATCACATAGTTACCGAAGCTCACCTCTTCCAGCTGCTTCTAGGCCATGTAGTTCACTTCATGTTGCCTGGCAAGGTGGTGGTCTGTACTTCTTTCTCCATGAGGCCACTGACGTGAGGAGGCAGTTCCCAGGTCCTTCAGGGGAGGATGTGTAGGGTACAGCTTCATATGGGTTGAAGAGATAGGAGAAGATGAAGGTGGTGAGACTCAGATTTAGCAGCTAAGATCTACTACATTGGAAAGCTTGGGAAGAGACCAAGGCACTGCAGGACACGAGAACAAACAAGTCCATTGCAAATCCTCTCTGCTTTTGTGCTGTGGAAAGTCTGGCATGCACCGCTGTAGCTGAGTGGCAGGAGCAGACAAGGGGCAGCTCATCCTTGGAGGCTAGGGTCAGGAAACAGCATGTGGCAAAGAGGGGTAGTATGCTTCTTCATTTGCCTTTTGCATGGAAATAGTCCAAGACTTAGAGGGAAGAACCAGCACGAACAGTTCCTGAAGGAGTCATGGTGAAACACATGTTTCAAAATCATTCTTGCTTAGATGATTTAAAAAATAATTAATGAAGGCAGCCCAATATTGTCTGCTGTGTTCAAAGACAATAAAAGATCTAGCTTTGTTGGACTTCAGTGTTGAATTGAAATCTTGAAGACCCTGATTGCTTCCAGTCATTGCTTGCAAATGTCCATCACCATTCATAGGTGTTGCTGGCAATATTTTCTGCAAAAAGATTTGGAAGAAATAGAGAAACCTTTGTTCTGAGTTTTAAAACCGTGTATATGCACACAAACATATAGATGTGTTGACGTATGCATCAATTTCAAGAAAAATATTCTGATAGCTTTGCAAAAACACCCCAAAATACTGGTTTCATCTTACTGAAACATTTTTTTCTGTACATTGTTATTATATCTTTAATAACTAGCCAGATGGTTAGAACAGTTTTCTCTCCCCAGTGAATTACAATCAATTTGAAGGGAAACAATTCATACCTCCAGTATTTTATGAATTTGAAAAATAGATAAAACTTTATGTTCCTGCCAGGTATCATTTGCAAATAAGGAGACGCTTATTTTCAGTGCATTTTTTCCAAATTGTTGCCTCTGTGTCATAGTCATGTCTTGGTCTCAATCAGTCATGGGAGAGAAGTACATAAATTACACCAGCTACCTGGATGTCTGCAGCCACATGAATTCACCTTACTATTTAGAAAACCCTGCATGATAAGGGTAGGTTGTGGTGAAAGAACTACTTAATGCTAACAGTTGTATCAAAGAATCACATTAGGAGTAAAAGAAAACCAAAAAAAGAAATCATGTACATTATAAATAAATGCAGTTGGGAAGTTAGGAAAAAATAAATATAGGCATCCAAGGAGTAGAATTTGAGATGTGTTTTTCTAATTAAAGTTGGGGAAGGAGGGAAGGAACCTACTATTTTTCGTAAAGATCTTTTTAAAGTTTATGGAAAGAATTTTAGAGAAAACCTAACGTAATTTCTAGAGGTGGAAAATTATGCTTGTGGCATGACTGTTGAATATCCCAGTCGCTGATATCAAAGAAGATGGATTTCTTTGCAGTATATGTGTGTTGTAGTAATCCCATGTGTCAAGATTGCTGCTGATCTCTGCTGAGGCCAAATGTCTGACCTTTCTCCTCCCCTCATCTCCCTTGGTACATAATTTTTCTTTTAGGTGTTCTGCTCTTAATCTTTTCCAAAAGTATTGGTCACTGCTTTTGTGTTCCCATCTGGCATCATCAGGACTGAACCAGTCTTGGGATCTAAGGTCAGAAGGTCAAACTTTTATTAAGGGTAGACTCAAATATTCTACTGGTGGTATATCTGGTAGCTTGTGAATGCTTCCTGAAAGGTGCCTGCTTCTGTCTGGAGGATAAATGGGTCAGAGTTTTTCAGTTGTTATTGCTGCAAGTAATTTCAGTTTTCCAAGTACATGTTTAATGATGTTTCCCTTGTGAGCAGTGTTTAGTGACCTCCTCAAAACCAAGCTCCCACTGAGGCATGGCCAGTGAAACCTGGCCTTGAAATGATAACGTAAGCCATGCTGAAAACTAATCGCTGGTAGCATTCTCTCTGCTGCTTGATTTTTAATGAATAAAGAGTTGCTGCAAGTTTTAAAGTTTTTATAGACAGGATGCAAATTTTCTCTTTTTTATTTCAAACTGATAACTCGGTTGCTCTTGGTGCAGGTTATTGAAGTCATCTTTTAAGAACTGTTTTGATTTTTAAAGTTTCATTACAAAATAAAAAGGAAATACAATGGTTTCATGGCATGTGGAAGCTTCCTTCATTAGTTTAGTATCATACTTGCAAAGCACATGAGCACAATACCAATTTTGCATTACTTTAAATTTAATTTAAAAGTGTTCTTAGAAAAAAATTGTGCAAGTCTAATTTATGTTGACAAAGGCAATACAACAGTATTTTGTAATAAGCAAGGCACTAATAGAGCACACAAGAAATTGATTTCATATTACACTTTTGTATAATTGTTAACTTCAAGCTATTTCTTATGATAGCCCATAAGGCTGGATTTTTTTGCACTCTTGTAGTTAGTGTTTAAGTTGAAAAGCACATTTAATTTAAAAATATTTGCTACCAAATACGCTAATAACATTGGCAATAAAGTAATTTAGCTTTTATTTTTTATTATTAAGTAGAAGTAATTCTGTATAGTTTGTTTCCTTGATGCTGTAATTTTAATTACAATATTGGGAATATCCCACATTCCAAATTTTACTCAACTTCATCTGGTCCAAAGTGAAGGGATGTAAAATAAAAGCATCTGCACTTTGTTTCATCCTATATTCCTCTCAAGCATTTATGTTACTACACATTATTTTCCTCCTAGTGGACATTGCTTGTTTTTATATACTTTCCTTTTTCTTTTAACAGTAGATTTGTATTCACTTCATAACTTTTACCTTCCAAATTCTGGCAGTGTGTCTTTGGGAAGGTCTTATCCGAAACTCCCAGTGCTTTGTTCCCTTTTTCTGGAAGGTAAAAGTTAAGGTATTTTGTACTTGGTGGGTGTTTTGGGGGAGGTTGAGTTTTTGTTTCTTTTTCTTTTAAAAACAGAAATCAAGGCAGAGGATGCAAGGCTGTTGAACGTAACTTTCTTCCATTCAGCCATTTTTCCCTAGTGTTGATGGCAATGAATTGGATGTTCTTTACCACTTCACATGCTTTTCTCATACACTGTCCCCCACCCTTGGGTATTCACTTTCCACTTTCTATCATATCAGGATTTTAATTACCTGTTATGTATTTGATACTGAACCTGGAAATTGAAATACATCTATGGATGTGAACTTCTCTGAATTAAAAGAAGGCTCTAGTTCTGTCTTACCAGCATCAGCATCTGCTTTTAATTCCCCTTGTATTCACTCTTCTCTCTAACACCTGCCTCAAACTGCCTTAGCAATACATATAATTTTACGATTGTGTTTTTCTTGGTTTTATATGGGTTTTGTCCTCTGCTGCCAAGGCAGAAGAAACAAATTACTGGTAGAAGATGGGAGGCCAGCCATTTCCTTTTGTGTAAGTAAAGTTCTGGTGCAGAAGAAACAAGGAAATGACCATATTCAAAATAAAATAGCGAACAGCGATTGACTGTTTCATTTCATTATTCAGAGTATATTAAGTCGTGCCTGATTTTTTTAAAGGATGTGTTCAGCACTTACTGAAAATAACGAGAAGGGGCTTCCCAAGGCCCAACTTCCAGAGCTTTTGGTAATGTGATTTTTATGACAAAAATCCTTTGCTTTAAGCTTCAGTAGAATGAAAACATGTTTGGCTTCAGATCTGACGTAAACCTGTTAGACTTTATGCTCTGCAATGGCCACGGAATTCTTGGTGTAACCAAAGCTCTAGCTAATTGGGCTGACCTCAGTGCATAACAGTGCCATCAGGTATGACCCACTTGTTTTGAAATTTTATTTGGAAATACCATCTCATTATATTTGGACTCACTGGAAAACTTGGTATTTAGAGAATATTGCATTCTTTGGGTAGAATGTTCAGCTGATGCTTAAGATTTATTATTAATATTCAAAAATGTTCGGCACTTCGGATATCAGCATGCAAACAGTGGGTCAGGAAATGCTCAGGAAATTGCATACCTTCTCAAAATGTAGAGACTGAATGTCCAGGATTATTCTTGAGAGGTATTATCCTATCTTTCCTGTTAGGAAGAAGTTACTCTATAATATATGAATTTTACTTCTCTGTTGTCTCCATATATATATATATATATATACACACACAGTGAAGACCTTTGCTTCAGTATGCTTCTGAAAAACTATTGGCTCAGCTACGATTATAAAATCTTTGTGTCAAGTTGGTACGTTCCAAAAAGCCATTTGTTACCTTTCTAAATAACTCAGTTCAGGCAGTTCAGAGCAAATCATAAAGAGAACTAGTTTGTTTTTCCTAAATTCCTATTGCTGTGCAATATTCTGTGCAATTTGCACAGAAAATAAGAGATGAAACAAGGATACAGAATAGCATTACAGTTCAGTTATCTCAAGAAACTAGCAATGCAGACTGATTGAAAGAGAACAGATTGAATTACTGCAAATGTGATCTAGGTAATAAATGAGTGCAGTCATTTCCTGCATAAGAAGCTTACCTTTTGAAAGACAAAATTTGCTCATTTTACTGAAAAGTGAAAATAGCAAAAATTAAATGAGTCATATTCGCTATTGTCAAAAAGGAAAAGAAAAATAATTATCAAGTGTCATAAAAATAAATTAAAATAATCAACTTCCAGGTTATTACCAGTAGCAAATAACAAGTAATAATAATATTTGATGCCTAGAAAGAGTGGAAAATCAGCAATAAAGTACTGTACGATATTATCGTAGCAATGTATCAGATGTCTGAGAATGTAAATACCCTAATATTTTGAGCTTTTTAATCAGAAATATTTTCTTTCCATTTTCTCCGTTTCCAATCCCAAAGAGGTAGACTGCTTCCAAAGCTTTATGACAGCAGCCTGATTCATGCTACATGAAATGGTCCCCGAGCGCTCTAATGCAAGAAGTAATGTGGGATTTGCCATGTGAGTGCTTGAGACAGCCTAACTTGGAAGAGCAAGAAAATAGAATCAGTGCAGGGACCTCCAGAGTGTGGTTTTTTAGAAGTGTGGAGGTACATCCATTGTATGGACATAATTAGAATTACGTGTCTTTAAGACTTTCAAAAATCCCATTGTGTTCCTATATGTGTTTTTATCTCAGAATATTTTTCTGAGTACTAGTGAGTTCTTTAAAACTCAACAAAGTTTTACGTTACATAATCTACTTCTAGTAATTTTACAGTATTTTGTTGCTGAATGTTGGCTGCAAACTTTGCTGTACATATAAGTGCCTTGAGGCATTATTCTTCATCTTCTTACCATTGCACCTCTCCTGGTTCGTACCACCTTGCCTACTCCAGCCTTCCTTTCAGCTGGGGGCGTGGAAAAGATCACACAAGGCCTCTTTGCCTGCTACTATGCAAAGCAAGCCATGCACATTAACTTGAATCTCCCTTGCTGGCAACTTAATTGGAGCTGCTTGGCTTTTTCACTGAAGGAAATGAGATCTGCTCGTTGTAGTGGTGGAAATTTTGAGGAAGAGAATTGCTGGCTGAAAGGCATTAATTAACCAACTGTTGGAGTGATAATACTTTTGGGGCACTACCAAGGTTTTGATTGTCTGTCTTTTTCCTTGGACTGATATCTGCAAAAGTATATTCTGCCTAAATCACGAAATGTGAATATTTTTAAATTACCTGTGGTGAAACTGCCTGGAGGGAGCTGTACAGGCCAATTGTCACAAACACTTAAAACTGGAATTGTAAGTCAAGTTTCTCATTCCCAGCTTCATGCTGAATCCACCAGTAAAAATAGTGATAGTAATGTTAATATAAGGCAGTAGGTCAAACTCTTTCATAATCCTTAACTACTGTGGTGGTGTTTTGATGTGTTCTGCATGTTACAGTGATGCCAAGCCTCCTGTCTTAATGTAACAGCAGAGTCTTCCCAAGGGAGCTGGGGTCTTGACACGCAATGAAAAAACAACAACAACAAAACAAACAAACAAAGGAAAAAACAAAACAAAACAAAAAAAAACAACCAGAAAATTATTTGGCTATGTAAAGAAATGTTATGCTTGTGTAACAGGATCTGATGTCTAAGCTGTAGTCATCAGGTTATATCGAGCCATCTGATGTAGCCTGTAAACCAGCTATTGCCCCCCAAACTATTCAAAGTTAATTATTGTCTGCAATTTTTTTTTTAACTGCTAGTTTAAAAATAATGTATGTACAGTGCTTAGAAACAATTAACTGTTTAATACCGAGCTTTACTACCATCATTTCTGTAGCATGTAGGAGATGATTTGGCTTTTTCCTGGGCTGAATTATGCTGTGCCATAAAGGACTGTAACAGTATTAATTTGCTTTAAAATGGTTGAATTTATCACAGCGAGCACAGACTCATGTGTTTTGTGACCTGATTTCATAAATACAAAAGAAAATAGAAAGTACTTTTCTTCCTCTCTTCTTGCAGTTCTCCCCTCCCCAACCCACATGAAATGTCATCTTTCTGAGCATATTCTGAATTCACATTATTAATACAACTTACAGTGCATTTTATTCTTAAATATGTTGTACCAAAAAAAGTGAGGCTGGCTAGGTGTCCTGGGGGGGGGTGGGGGGGGTGTTGTTTATTTAACTATAAGAGAAATTATAAAAGCATTTTACTTGTCTCTGCTGTATGAAGAGAGTACTGATGAAAGCCAGTCTCCCCAGTGTATATCCAAGCAGTCTGTGACAGCTACTGTTGTTTAACGGTCTGACCTGCTTCCCTTTCTCACTGTAGACATTAACCTTATAAGCCCAAAGTATTTAGAAGTTAATGACCTGTTATACAAGTCTAAATGTTCATAGTGATGGGATATTAAGTTATTAAATGTATTTTGCTGTACAACTAAACCTCAAGTTGTGCTCATAAATAATCGCTTAATTTGTTGGTTTAAATTGAGTGCATCTATTTTTCTGCCTCTGTAATCCTTGTTGTGTTAGGAATAGTATTAAAATGCGAGTCTGGTAAACATCAGCATAAATCTCTTACCTTCCCTGAGACAGTGAAAGAAGTGCAGATCATCAGGTTTTTTTCCCCTGAAAATAGAAATTTCAAAATTAACAGATTAAGAAAGATAAATTCAGTAGCAGTATGTTCTGTCAAGACCCTTACATGTCTCTGTCAAGCTTTACTGAATTTCATTTTACATTTTGAAATTTTCGAAGAGTTAAATTTGAATTGAAGCTAATGTTACTGACAAGAGGAAAATAGAAGCAATTGGTTTGCACTAAACAAGTTTGAATGGTTGTTAATGTGAATGACTTTCAGGCAGCGAATGTCAGAGAACAGTAGATTACTTTCTTTACCTCAGGCATTTTAAACCATCTCCTGTGGTAGGCCTGACATTATTTTTTTTTTCTCTTGAACACGGGAAGCAAAGTAATTGGAGTCTGGTAATTTCAGCCCATGGCTGATGAAGATAAATCATAACGAGCTACTGGAATGCACACTGACAATCCACATAGGGCTACTAGAATATGAACTCTCACTAATGCATTATTCAAATTCTGTTTTCTTCCGATTCATATTCTAGAAGGCCCCTGAAACTGTTAATTATGAAGCCAACTGCCATTTGTTATTCTGCAGAAATTTCATGCCAGAAACCAATTTCTTCAAAACACCTTCGCTTTGTTTCCAGGACTTGGGCACCTGCATGCCGTGCTGCTCACTCGCCAGTGCCAGGGCAGGTTACGCAGGCGCGGCTGATGTGTCTGTGGGGAGAGAGAGCTCATTTTGTTGCTTCTGAGCAAAGTTACCCTTCATCTGAAATGGGCAACTGCTCCTCCTGGGAGATGGTCAGATCATTCCATCCCAGCACTTGTTTCCATTAAGATCTGGCTGGCTGCAGAAACTCATCCCAGGTGATGCAGCCAACAACTAGCCCTGCTGACTCTCAGGGCTTCATCTGGATTCACCTGGTCACTTGGGGTTAATGCTTGACCCAAGGAAAGGAAAATGAAACTGGCCACAGGGCAGGAATATGGTCATGCGGTTACGCAGTTTTAGGTTGGGTTATGCTTCTGGGCAATTGCACCATTTATGACTTTGCACCTTTTTGATCCTTCCTACCCAAACATCCTTTCCTAGCCTTGATCTTCATGGCTGGTATCAGCAGTCTTCAGCAGCAGGACCTTCCAACCATATGTGATGTCTCTGACTCTGTCCTTCTCTGGGAAGGAAAAGTAGATACATCCCAAATATATATATATATTGTGTGTGTGTGTGTGTGTGTGTAAAAACTCTCCATTCTGTTGTTTCAGCCAGTTAAAGAAATGACTGGTGACAGTGCCACATCACCAGGTAGGGGGAAGGTGTGGGGGAACCAGTGGGAGTGTCATTTTTCTCTTTGGCTACTCCATCTCCTGTCCTTGAATTTAAGCAATGGCCTCGTTTGCATCCAACAGCAGATTACCCAGTAGGTAGATTGACTTATTTCTGTGGTCTCAATTGCACTCATAATGCTTGATGAAATTGTTTATGCAAATACTGTATTAACTGAAAGACACAGTGCTGTATTGATCAAAGCTTGTTTTGATGCAATTCATCCAGTAGTTTCAGCTGAGAAGAAATATTGGAAGCCTAAATATTTAATTTCTGTGGTTTCAAAATGAAATGGCTCTGATTCTTTGGTTTTGACACAATGTTTTGTTTTGAAATTAAACTAATCTAAATTTTTTAAAAGGATAAAAACTACCTGGCAACAATTATATTGTGAGACATCCAGAGAAGAAGTCTTACTTAAGTTTCACTGAAACTAATTTTTCCTTGTTTGTTTGTTTCGTTTGGGGTTTTTTGGTTGGTTGGTTTTTCTTTCTTTGATTTTCCTTCCCCTCTTTTTTTCCTTTTCCTTTTTTCTTTTTTATTTCTTTTTTCTTTTTTAAATTTTTTCTTTTTGCTTTTGAGATGAAAATATCTCACAGCTCTTTATGCGTTTGTTCCTTGCAGTCACACAGAGAATTGTTTCATTTTACATCTCAATACCCTGTTTCCTTCCCCTGCGTTTCACAGCTACAGATTAGTTCACTACCACTGATAATTTTCAGAGAACCCAAAAATGCAGAGGAGGAGAATGAGAGCTTTTCTCCAGGGGGAAGCCTTCTCCTCTGATTCAGGATCAGGCCTCTCCATGTTTCTGATTGAAGATTTCAGCTGTCACTTGCTGTTAGAAGACCTATGTATATCTAGGGAGGATATTTTCGTACGTGCTTTCATTTTGAAAGGAAAGGAAGAAATCACCTATCATGTTGCACAAAA
The DNA here is from genome assembly GCA_033439905.1 of Ceryle rudis. NCBI lineage: Eukaryota > Metazoa > Chordata > Aves > Coraciiformes > Cerylidae > Ceryle > Ceryle rudis. Next base: position 15,357 of record JAAGNO010003571.1, on the reverse strand, counting down.
ATACTGAAGAAATGCCTCACAAGCCTGCTGGCTTCCCCCCCACATTCAGCATTTCTCTTGCACCTGGGTAGTTTTGCTATGAGCCCTGTGAGGTTTATTCTCCCCAGGAACCATGCCAGTGTAGAACAGCTCTCCCACTTAGTCCCTCTCCAACAGGTCTGTTTTGTGACTAGGAAGTTGTGATTTGGCGTTGAACCCTTGAGCCTGCCTGTGGAATTGCACTATACTTCTGCTGTTACCATGTGGTTCAGGGGACTGCTTTACCTACATGAACCTGGATTTTGAGGCTTGTGGTGGGATTAGGAAGACCCTGGGGCAGCAAAAGGGAGGAATTTTGAGGATTCTAAAGTTTAAAAGGTTTTTTATTATCAGAGGTCACATACCTGATGCGAAAGGTGCACATGGGCTGAAGAATTCAGCCTATGAATTTAAAATGTTAGCCAGCTTACTCATTTTCCTCATCGCTCTGTTTGTAAACCTTGTTGATTGTTGCAGAGATTGTATGAAGGCTGACTCAGTGGAGATGCTCCATCAGTGGTCTCTGACCACCAAACCAATGTTTAACTAACTGGTAGTATAAAGCTGGCGCTTCCATAGAGATTTAGTATCACTTTAACTGGTAACTTCATCTGACATACCTCTGAGGATGTTTTATTAATCCAGTATGGATAGCCTGGCAAGTGAGATAAGGGACTCTGACCAGAAGGAAATTTGGTCTTAACATGTGCAGCTTTTCTCTGCAGAGGTCTTAAGACTATTTGGGTAACAATTATGATTTAAAGCCCTTTTGGTTGTATCATTTTATTTGAAGCCTTAGAACTTTAAATCATTGTGAAGGGCTGCTGCTTGCTAGAAAGAAGCCATATTATTAAGTACGGCTGCTAAAAACATAAGTCTTTTGAACCAAGAAAAGTGAAAGCCCATTTTCAAAGTGGTAGGCATCAGAAAGGAAATTTATGTCCTAGATCTCAAATCTGCTTTTGCCTAGTCATTGTCCTCTTGAAAAATTGTCACCGGATCATACTGAAAAGAAATCAGTATTTTTAAACAGTGTGTACCACTTTATTGACCATTTCTTGAGATGTTCTAAAGACCTTTTTTAGATCTTTCCAGTATGGTACTTCTATTTGTTATGTGGAGTTATGAAAGTTTGGGAAATCTGCTTGTTTTATGGGAAGGTGTGCATTAATGCAAATTGTAATGCCAGGCTCATGAGCCTATATTGTTTCATGCTTAGCCAAACACTTCAGTGTTTAACAACAATATGACAGTGAACAAAGAAATAGACAAAAAAGGAAGAAGTTATAAAAAGAAATAATATTTAAGAAACAAGCCATGTGTCTCATGCCATTCAGAAAGTAATGGATCCACTGTTTTAATGGCTGGTGCTAAGCTAAATAATTATAACACACCCCAGTAAGCAATAAAGACACTGTATCATTTTACATAAAAAATTAAAATATAGTAGTGTTTAAATTGCTTCCTGCTATAATCATAAAACACATAATTATCTAGTAGACATAAGTGAAGAATAGAGTGAGTGAGAACTGGGAAAAATATTTTTTGCTTCCATTTCTGTACAGTCTGGGGATTTCTAAAATCTATCATGCCATTGTCAGCCTTCAAAAGAAGGTTTTTATCAGAAGACCTACTGCTCATGTACACAGAAATGGCAAATCAGAAGTTAATTAGATTATCATAGTCTTTCATTTTTATCCTTTTATTTCAACATGTTGGATCTGAATAAGGGGGCTTGCGGGTATCATCATTATTATTATTATTGTTATTATTTAGAGGGGTTTTGTTTGGTCTGGGGGCTTTTTCAGTACCCTGGCCTCTTCTACAGTATAAATTTATCTGGGAGTTGAAAATCCTGTGTTTGATCTCTCAATCTATTGCCATGGAAATTAGGGGTGTTCCAGCAATTCTTGTTTTCTACATTTGTCAACTGATTCAGAAGAGAGAAAAGGTGGGGGGAGGGGGGAAATGATCTTTGATGGAGAAGGGGGTAAAAGAGATTTTCAGAAGTTTTGTATTATGGTGACTATCTTTCATTCTTAGAAAATTCATTGCACTTAAATTCCGTATGTGATTTTTAGTGCTATATGTAATACTGACTCTAACTATTTTTTAATTATATTTTTAGTTTGAGCTGAATTTCAGCATTAATTGTGCATTCATTTGTGGCTTTTAACACATGATCAAACGATTTTGCTAGTGCATTTAAGTGCTGGTTAGCACTTGAGTCAGCAGAAATATTAATGATTTGTAATGATCCTGGGCTTTTACAATAACTAGCTGGAACTAGTGATGCTATATGAAGACTTAGGTTAGGCAGGGAATCAGTTAAACCTCAGCATTAAATGATGCCTGTTTCTCCCAAATTTCTTGATTCCAAACAATTTCTGAATAGAATGGGAAATCATGAATAAACTAGTGTCAGGAGTAGAAGAATTCACATCTTGGAAGTCCAGCCCCCGTGAAAGCTAATGAAAATGAGAACACCTAACAGAGATTTCAAGCACTTTGTTCTTTAACTGCAGTAAAAAGTTTGTAGTATCAACCAGTCATAAAGAAGCTGGGGAATTAGGGAGAAAAAAAATGCATTTCAGAAATATGAAATACACAGCACTCACATGAGACATGCTGCACACATGAAAGTGTGAAGAATTTGGCTGTGTTTGGATGTCTACTTTTTTTTCTGGTTTTTGCTTTGTTTTGTTTTATGGTGAAGGGGCATGTCACAGAATGGAAAAGGGCTTTGACCTTGACTTCCACAGACCATGGGCAGTTCACACAGGTAAACTACGAGGAAGCTTGTGATTAACCCCAGATAAAGCAGCAAATATGTCAAATGAAATATGATGATACTGTGAGCAGATCAAAACTTGTGGAGAATAAAATTCTGATGGTGAATGCTAGAGAAAACCTGAAATTATTTCACTCCTGAGAAAGTCAGGCAAGCAGGCTTTGGAGTCCAGTCCCCAGAAATAGCAAGGACAGTGGTGTTCAAGAGGTGTTACCTGTAAATGTAGTGCTAGACCAGAACTGTGGTCTTGAAGACATTCTGAACCATTTCTCCCACCCATCTTTGGAGCACTGGTGGGCTATGGGATACTTCCAAGAGCACTCCAAACATAATGAGCAACATAGAAGAGGGAAACAAGACCATATGTACATATGTGCTGCCTCATACACAGGCTAGCAAACAAAAACCAGAGGAGAGCAGCAATACCCAAAGTTTAGCCTACTTTGCGTTTGGGAATGAGCAGCACCACTGCGCAGAGCTATCTGTAGACTCATCCCCATATCCTCACTGCAATAATCCCAGAGATTCTTTGGATAATCTAATCTGAAAACCCTTCTTAGTCTCAGGCATTTGATGCAGGAAAGTGAAGTCTGGAGCTAAACACCACAAAGATGCAGAGATAGCCGAATACATTTAGAAAGAGGTACCTGCAGCTGTGATTGCCCTCAAATAGTTGTTGATTATCTCCTCATGCCATGTCTGCAGTTAGGAAATTCTAGGGTAATCTCTAGATTGTGGGAGGCTGCTCTCAGGGTGATGGCCTCACAAGGTGTGTGGTGGAACTAACTTGTGAAGAGAGAGATAAACGGAGCACAGCTGCCTTCACTGGGCAGTAGCGTGTAGAAGAAATCTGTAGGATTCCCAAGCAGACTTTGTTCAGTAAGCAACTTCATTCCTAGGCAGTAACCTGTCTGGTTTTGAGGTCTCTTTCCTTGCCCATTCTTTTTGTCATTGTGTATCCCTTTACCTATCCAGCCAGGGAATTGCTGCGAATAAAAGGTCATAAAAGAAGGGAACCTAATTTGCTCTGCCCACAAGAGATGCTTTGTGTAAATAAAGAGAGATAATGGAAAACTACCTTCTGTTCTGAAAAGTTAATGTGAATGACTCATGGGGTGAAGGCACAACTAGGATTTGAAAGAGAATTTTGTGACAGTGACTAATCTTTTCCTTCTGTAGAAAGGCAGGGATGCCATACATAATACTAAGGCTTGCTCCTTTTTTTTCTTTTTTCTTTTTTTTTTCTTATTTAGTTCTAAAAGTGAGGAGGACTAGAACTTAATCCTTTTGTAAACTGTTATTATTAAGCCCTGGAAAAGTCTTCTTTTGATTACTCTAGTGCTTCTTTTTTCCAGAATTGAATGTATTGTGTTTCAGAGCCCTACCCTATATGTCTACCCTGAGGAATAGAAGTACGTGGGGAACTTGCAAGATCAGAGGCAGCACTGTGTAGTAATCTGCTGGTTTTGTTTCATAATCTCAAGTATATATTTCCTGCCTCTTTCTTTATTCCGTGAAGATACATAAAGGCTAAATGTAGCAGAAATTGAGCTTAGAGCAAGTTTCAAACATAAAAGCACAGCTTTATAATAGAACTTGGCAAGTGGATGTTATCTTTCATCCAGAGATCACAATCTACAATGTGTACTTTGGGGATTGCAGCCACGCCTGGCTGGGCAGAAGGGTTCGGAGTTCTCCTCTGGCTTTCCTTTCTTTTGAAAAAGTCCTCATAGGTTTGATTGCTTTTGACCAAAGGATAACGGTGTGAAAATGCTTACTTTTTTTGGGGGGGGGGGAAGGGGAAGGGCACTTGAAGGTTGTTGGTTGTTTTGTTTGCTTGGGTTTTTTTTTAAAAAGTAAGGAAATTAATTTAACTTGCTGTAAAACTTGTGCATCAATCAGGTATAGAATGCACCTTCTTTTCCTAGTCCTGCTAGGAACATTAGGAACACTGTATGCTTTATATACATATGAATAACGTATTTGATGTAGAAGCAGCAGCAAGCTGACATTTTTACATCAGTTAAGACTAGAATGTCACTATTAAAACTGTTTTATAGCTGGTAGGCACCTTATATTGTTTGCAAAGCAGCAGTTACTGTAACCCACATTTTTGGGAAGGGCTTTCGTCTAGCTTTATGTTTGTAGTTCTGAGGTGCACTTGCAGAACTGAGGGGTTTATTGGTAAGTAGCACAGTGTACTGTAATGTGCCTTATTATTTGGAAGGCTGCTGATGTTGAGCTGAGGAAAGAACTTGTGCTGCATTCCTGGCTCACAGCCACGATTTTTTAATTCCTAAATACGCATACACTGTTCCCCTAACGGATGTTTCTGAAGTTACCTGTTTCAAACAGATTCCTTAGATGGAGACATTATTTCAGTGTTCTATTAGGTGTCCCGTGCCGTGGTAGTTGCTCCAGAAACCTCTGACTTTCAGCAGGGAGGAGGAAAAGAGCAACTTGGCCTGTTCATAAGCTGGGATCAAGGGCAGGTTAGCTGTTCGAGGCTACTCACACTCATCCAAGTGGAAATGGCTTGAAGTCTGCCAAAACTCATTCCTTCTCCAAGTGAGGCAGGGGGGCCACCTATTTGGTGGGTTTCTTGCCGTACAGATGAAGTTTTGTGAAGCTGCACTGTGTTAGTAGCAGTACTGGGACAAATTATTTCATGGCCTGGGACCAATTATAGCATGGCTAAAGAATTAATAATTTAAAGTTGTCAACACAAGTCTATTTTTCAGCGCCCGTCACTATATTTTATCGGAATGCTACCCCTGGTAAAGGAGGTCAGACTTCATACCAATTGATACACACTGTATATTGGTGCAGACTGCTGAAGAAATCAGCAGAAGAAAATTGCTTCCTTTACCATACACTGCAGTTGCATCTTAACTGATTATTCTCTGGCACAGTGATCCAAGCATTTATTGACAGGTCTGCAACATTTTTTATAGCATTGTGTTTTTCAGGAGAAAACATTTCTCGGGATCTGAATTTAGGAGCCAGCCAGTAATTTAAATACTCTCTTGGTTGGCAACATTATAAAAGTATTGTTTATTTCTAAAGACTTTTCAGCTCATATTGTGCGATATCAGTTATGTTGGCTATAGCATAATTGAGAGCCACAGTCATTCTTGTATATGTAGTCCGTGAAACATGCTAATACTATTTGTTTTTTTTCTTTTTAAGAAATCTATCATAATTGCAAGTCGTTATTCCCATTAAACAATAGTTGTAAAGCATTTTTTTAACCTGGAAGCCTGTCTACACATAAAGACCACATAATTACATAAACACATAAATAAATAACACATAAATTCTGGTAGGATGGGGTAGTGAGGGGCTGAAGGCTGAAGTAGCAGGAATAGGATAGCTAGGCAGGAGGTAAAACTAGTGTTTGTGCAAATTTCTGCCCTTTCTCCATCATCGTAGCTGTATGCTCTGTCCTAAGACCACAGTGAAGCCCCCTATTTCTACTTTAGAATAGGCAAAGTCAGTGGAAAGCTGTAGCTCAATAGATAGGCCTTTCCAGTGAGCAAATACCAGTTTTTTAGCTACAAGTTTTTCTTCTCATTGTGACAGTTGGTGTACTTTAAGCAGCACATCACCTACTCCAGGTGCAATGGAGCAAAGAATAGTTTGATGCTCTTATCTGAACTGTGATAAAATCCAACCTCTTCACATAGCTGCTTCTGGGGAGAGAGAGAAAAGTGAGTATCTCCAAGGTGGTATAGATACTGTGCTGGATTTTTGAGGGATTTGAATATCCCATGCCTATACTGTCTTGCGGAATTGTATCTTGGAAGATCATAAATTGGAGAGCATAAAAATTATCCCTGTGTTCAGTAATCACATCCAAGAAAGTGTTAATTGAAGGACAAATATGCAGAAGCAGCCTGTTGGTGGTGTTTGGTGTCAGTACTATTTAAGGAATAGAGGTGCAGGTCTTTCCTTACTGTTTTTTTGAAAGACAGATGAGTTTCTTGATAGGGTTTGCAGCACAACATAAACACTGTTGTATAAGCACTTCTGTGGGGATGATTTCTAAATGCAGGAGACATGATGGGTGGCCATGTGTGCAGTCAAGATCTCTATAGACTTGTATCAAGTTGGAAGCCCGTGTAGCACTTGACCCCAAGCGTGGAAGGACAGAACAAGAACAGACCTTTACAAATTCCCGTGGGAAATAGAAGTGGGAGATATTCAATATTCCAAGTAAGTTTTCTGGTTTAGCAACAACCTGGGTTACAGCATCTCAGTTACTGCTACAAAATCCTTCCTGGAAGTAAAATGTCCTTGATGGTGGACAGTGGGAATTGTTAGGCAGAGAGGAGCTGAAGGAAGGAGACTGGGGAAAATGTTTATAGGTATTTACTTGCAGTTTTCACAACTAGCTATTACAACTTGTTCTACGTAGCACAATTTTGTAACAATCAAACTTGGTATTCCAGAAGCAGTGCTTATTACATAGGTGGATATCTCATGGTGCCTTTTTCAGGTGAGTGAAGATTCAGAGTTGAGCTGAACAATGAACCATGAGTATGTCCCTGCAGAGCCTAAATTATCCACCTAAATACCTAGTGAAACTGTATTTTGCAGTATGCAAAACTGCTTTTTTGTTGTTTTGTTTTATTCAGCGGGCCCTTATTCCGTGATCTTATTAAAGAGCATGTGTTCAACTGTTGTTAGTGCAATACTGCTCTGCTTGATCTTGATCTGCTTAGAAGTTACCTTTCTTCAGGAACACACCAGAGCTACAGAAGCTTAAATCTAAATGGCAACATACCGAGTAATAACTTTGCAACAGAATATAAATTGCTTGAGTTATAATGAACAATTGCTGCTCACTTGTAACAAATGAAACTCCAAGGCATATCACCAAGCATATTTTAAGGAGAAAATGTCTTACTGTTTTCACTGTTTCCATTGGACCTACGGAGAGAACACTGTGGTGGGTTTTTTTCTGTGTTCAGTGTGGTCGGCTGGCCGTCTGCTGTTAGGAGAATCGCAAAATGGTTACAGGATGGGACAGAGGACTTCTCAGCCGTAAAACTGGATCAGTACCTGTTTAGTGAATGCTAAGGTTTACTTTTATCACCCATAACCCTTAATGTAAGGATTACAGGGATCTCAACAGAGAAGAATCTGCATTTTGGACTCTGTTCAGAACTGGCTTTGATTTATGCACAAGAAGTAATTAAGGATTTATAGGATATGATTGGACATAGTTTCACAGAACTCTACAGCAGAGTGAATATATATTGTGTCTGTCGAGAGTAGCAGTAGGAAAGCTGTACAAACTGTGATAAGTAACAAGTAAACCATGGGGTTTTTTGGTTTGGCTTGGATTTTTTTTACTGAAAATCTATTAGTGTTTTCTGACTGCTTAGAAACTAATGTCTGGCATGTGTTATTGCTTAATTATATCCTGTTGGGAGATTTATAACACACGCAACCTGGTCCTGGAAAGAAATGGTCTTTCAAAATTAGAATGTGTTCTTCATCCTTATTCCATTTTGGGGTTTTGTTGGAATGTAAGTATGGGCTGCTTTTGCTCCCTTCAGCTTGTCCTTGTAAAAATAATGCAAAAAAAAATTTTCAGTCTGGTTCTAATGGTAGATCTTCCCCTGTCAGGTTGTCAGTTACTTCAAACCCTTAAAATCCTTGAACAAATTTAATTACAAATCTATCTGTGACTGTTCATTTCCAACGTGCTTCTGTTATCTTTCCATCTGTAACTTTATTAAGGGCAATTGCCCTGTAATTCCTTGCTTCTTGCTCCCCCTCTGGCTGAGCAGTCATACACCTCTTAGAGGTGTAAAAATATGTAACCCTTTCTCTGATGAGTCTTTTGAGAAGACTTTGAAAAACTATGACATGAAGGCAGAATACATAAACTGTTTCTGATTAAAAAAGAAAAAAAAAAAAAAACACAATCACAAGACACACAAAAACAACCAAAAAAAAAAAAAAAAACCACCAAAAAAATCTCCAAACCACCTTATACTTAAGTGACAAGAGTCCTAATACCTTTAGCAGGATTTAGTAGCTTCTTAGTCATTTATTTGGCTCTTACATGCTACTTCTAATGCCACCAACACAGTGGTTTGAGTATTTGTTAATATTAAAGAAACTAGGCTAGCTGATGTGTTCCACAGGCTATTTTCCTTCGTGTTTCTTAATTATCAACTGTTAGCTTGAGTGGGTTGTGGTTTTGACAACCTTCAGAAGATTATTGCAAAAAAGTCATTCCAAAGTCCCTGTTTGAACAGACCACAGGGATATGACATCTCTTTTGTGTTGTTTATTATTGAATATCTCAGCCTTCACTGACTGATCCTGTTTTTCACGGTGCGGGCAACTTTGATGTGGTCTTTGTTACATAAAACAAAAGTGTAGAATTTAATACAAAAGCTGTAGGATAGCTAAAAAAGCACCTTAGTGACTCCAAAGCCCCAAGTGTCTGAACTGCTTTTGAAATACTTTTTCACACGTTTGTCAGAATTTCTCTAGCGTTGACTCTGTTCATTGTAAAAATTCAGGTGGCGTTATCATTACATCCCAGCCCTGCAAATAAAAATGTCTGTAACATTCGACTAGTCCCAGCAGAATTGCAGCAATTCAGCTGAACTCTGTTTGCATGCAAGGTTAAGACCAAAGAGACCAAAGATGTTGCTACCTGTGTTGAAGGGAGTATTTTATGGACCAAGATACGGATTCTGAAAGGGTAAACCTTCATTTAGGATCCTGTCAGGATTGTCTGAATGACAACCTAGATAAAGAAGAAAATACAGGTACACCTAACAAAAACAGAAGAAGAAAAGGTGGATATTAATATTAACTATTAGTTCCTAATCTGTTTTTCATGCTGCAATACTAGCATTTTGTTCTGGTCTTTACATGCCAAACTGGTAAGTTTGATCACAGTTCTACTTTGCACATGAAGTGGTGACTGAAGTTAGCTAAAATGGTGACCAACAGGTAGCATCTTCCATGAGGTCTATATTTTGAAACATTACTTTCTTAAAATATCCTAACAGTCCTTACTTTTTGAAGACAGTGGGCAGTATTTGAGAGACAGAAAAGAGCACACACAGCCCATCCTATGATGGCAGGAGAAGCCCACGGGATTTTTCTCTTGGCTTTCTTCCTGTGCTGCTTCTGCCAGACAACAGAACATCTGTACTGAGGTTTTTATGAGAGGAGGAGGAGACGGGTGGTCTTCTCTGGATATACCAATATTTTCATGGTATTTGTTTCATTTTATTTTCATGGTATTTCAATCTTTTCTTTCAACCCTCAAGGGGATAAAATACAGTTATGAAAGGAAAAAAGCTGAGAAATAAAATGACATTATGCCTAGCTTGTCAGAAATAAATATCTAGAGCATGCTTACTTATTCTTTCCAATCTGCCTCAAATTGCACAGCTCATTTTTAAAATGTCTTTTGAAGTGTTATTCCTAAATTGGTTAAAGTAGCCCAGGTAAACTTGAAGCATCAATGTCAGACTTTGAGTGGACTCTAGAGTGGAGTGCTAGGAGGGAAACTCCCCTCCAGTCTGCCCTGCCTGCCCAGCACTCATTGCACAGCCCCCGTTACACAGCACCCCTTGTCCTTTCCACTGGGTAATTGGAAAGGCAGTTCTGTGAGGCTGTTACCAGGATCATGGTGAAACTTGCCTCCCTGCTTCAGCGTGCCCCTGGCTTTTTTGTGGGTTTGGAACCTGCTTATCAGATCCAGCTGGTTAATAGGCTAATGAGTCTGTGAAGTGAGAGTCAGGAGAATGAGCAAGCTGCTTCTGTTGTGGCGAGAGAGGAGGAAATGAGACCCAAGGGAAGGCTAAGCTTCCTGCACTGGAGTCATGCCTGACTTGGATTACACGTTTTACTTCAACAGTCCTGTAGATCAGGCATAAGGTTCAGCAGGCTTGGTAGTTTCTGGCCCAGTAGAGTTCAAAAACAGAATGAAATTTTGTGTTAGAGAGGTTGCATGATCCATAAAGGATGGAATTACGGTTTTCCAGACATAAAACCTAAGCAACCTTTTTAATACATACAGTTGTTACTGAGCGTGGCATTTGGGTAAATTCAGATACCACTGGGCACAGAGAAAGACTTTATAGAAAGGATTTTATCATTATGTTTCACATTGAGTGTCCCAAGTTGTCTGCTTAAAGAGCAAAAAGAATGAAAGTTGGGAAAGAAACATGGAACTTAATGAATATTTAGGCTATTTAACTTATTTTGTTGGTTGACTACTGAGAATTTTCTGTCTTAATCAGAGATCTGTAATATGAGCCCATCTTCCCCACTGCACTTTTTGTTATTTTGGAATATGGTTTGTGGTCATGCTTTGGACTGTGTAGTTGTAAACAGGTCCACAGGGAGGAATCGGGCATCATCTTTGTTCAGAAGTGTGTTGATGGTTTTCATGATGATGGCAACTACAAAAATACCTGAGGCAGGGTGGGCTTTTCTTTTTTCCCCTCTCTTTATCCCTTGTAAAATACACCCTTTCCACCACAGCCTTTGTCCCTCTATTTTAAGTTCATAACATTTGAGGAGTCACTAAATTGCTTCATGATGTCTAGCATTCTTTCTGTTTCCTTCATATATTATAAGTAACAGTTTTCTATATGGCTGTGCATAACCAACCTCAGCTAGTTAAGCATGGCAGATTAGACGACCACGTAGCCCAGCTCTGGCCAAACCTTCCATGGTCTGTTGTTCTTGGCTGACAGAGATTTCTGATCTTCATGGTCTCTGAAATACCTATGTCTTACCTCACCATCACAGCCAGGGCTGGTGACTCCCCTAGCTTTGCATCACCTACTTCTCAGCTTTGTATTTTAATTTGTTTTATTAATATCTTCTGACCTGGACTCTTAAGGGGAAACAGAAACAAAGGCTGAGGTCACTTTAGGGAGAATGAGTTTTCCTGTACAGTAGCGCATATGCAGGCGACTGGTGCCAAGCAGTGCTTATGTCTTTGAGTAGTATTTTGGATATCCTGGCCCCATGTAGGATGTGAAGGTCGGATTCCAGAGCTGTCCCGCAAGGAAAGGTCACAATGGATCTCTGTTCCTAGAAATCAGGGAGAAATGCTGACAGGTTGTCAGCACAACCCCAGTGCCCCTCTGCAGAATACAGGCATCAGCAAGTAATTTGCTTCCCAGAGGGGAAAGATTCACTTGCTGACTGAGCTACAGACCTGTATTCACCATAATTAGAACTGTTAGTTAAGCCAAAGTGCTGTGGAGAAGTAGTATATTAGAACACCAAAGTCACGGGGAGAGAAGAGAAAGGATAAGACTAGATCCAAGTCATAAACAAAAGTGTGTGCCCCTACTGACCACACCATATTTCGGGGTAACCTTAGAAAGCCTGAAGGTTCGCAAATGCTTAGAAGGTTTCACTGTTAGGTAGAGAGAAGTTCTTAACCTTCATATTGAAGTAAACTGTAACATGCTAAAATGAATGTTTTACCTAAGTGTGATTAAATAATATACATACTTAAGTATGATTGCCATCCCTCAGGGATTTCTCTCCCACCTTCCTATTCAGGTTATATCTTCCTGGAAGACATACAACATCTGGTTAAACTTACGTAAACATGGGCAGGTTTTAAACTAGCCACCTTACATACTCATAGGAGTATTGCCAAAGGAGCAGAGAGCTCTGCAAAAGCCGAAAAACCTGCCTAGGTAGCTGGGCAAGCTCAGGGTGTCCCTGCCTGCACGCAACTTTGGGGCCTCACCCCTGGTCTTGTATAAGTACCTGTGCTGCTAACATAAAAATAGAATGTAGCCAAGCAGCATCACATGCTTTGCTGTGGCATGGTTATCACCTGAGCTTTCAAATAAAAATGAGCTGTTATTCATGCTTTATATGAAAACTAATAAGATAACTTGAGGCCCTAAAAGAAATTTCACCATCTTGATCTTTCACCCACAACATCAAATCCAGAAAGTGTCTTTTCTATCACACCTATCCACATTTTGCTTCCCCAAGAACTATCTTGGTGGGGTTTTTTTATTTATTTATTTATTTATGGCATCTATTTACTATTTGCCCACTCTGGATTTTAAAATCAACTCTTCTTAACATAGCGACTTTAGTTTTAGAATAGGTATTTTTAAGTATTGCCAATACCATTCCACTAAATTTTGTCTAATTTGAAGGGCAGAAAGGGAAATTGATGAGGGGAATGAAAATTGTAACTATATGCTAAACCAGAATTGCTTCAGAGCTGAGAATCTGAAAGCCAAATCTGCTGTTTTGGTGAATTTATGGAATGTTTGCTCGTTTGTATGCAATAGTTAAAATTCACCTTAGATTGAAGGAACATAGAACCTATATCTCAAAAGATAACAGTGGTACTGAGCCTAAAGTAAATTATTTGCTAATTATAACAAAACAGGGCGAATGTTTCCATTTTGCCCTGCTGGTGAATGTTTTTTAGGCTGTTCATTTGTGTTGAAAAATGTTCATGTTTGAAGCAATTGCACATTGCACGTAGATTTTGCAAACAAGATGTGAAACCAGTTTCACTGCTCAAGAAATAATATTCAAGTATTAATTCTACAATTTGTCATTGCCCCATTACACATTTGCAAATGCAGCAGTAAAGAAGCACTGGTTTCCTGAGAATTTGCCCATATGTAGTGAGCCCAAAATAACAAATGTAGTAGAACAGAATTACAGCCAATGGTAATTTACACTTCAACTCGCTTATATTTTTTTTTTTTTTTGTCCTGAAATGTATTCCTAATTTTTAAATGGCTTAAAAGTATCAAAACACTTAAGAATATTTGCTAATATGCTGTAAATTATCACAGCATACAACATTCACTAATGTTTATTCCAACTATATATGGGTTTTTTCTGCCTTTTTAGCTCGTTTCCTTCTAATCTTAGGCAATTTACGAATTATCTTCTCCATGTTGCAGAAAGTCATCCATTTTCCTCTGAAATAGCATAGGGCTCCTCTCTGCTGTACCCAGTACAAGTGTGAGGGGATAGAAAAAGCCAATCCTTGCTGTAAACAATCTAGAAACTAAGACTAAAACAAGGGACTGACAGGGATAGAGGTCAAAATACAAGGAAACATGGGACATTGCTTGTTTAGCCAACTTAGCTTAATGGTTGTCATTTTCTTCTGGAAGCACTGGTCCAGAAAGGTTTTAGGTAAGGAATAGGGAGCCTTATAGTTCTTCATGAGGAACTGGACCAAAGCTAACAGAAGAAAGCACCCAGGAACTTGGATAACACTATTACCTGCTTCATAGCTGTGGCCTGGTACAGAGATAAAGGTGTTACAGGAAAGATAGTGCATGACAATCTTGATTGTTTACATGAATTGCAATAGATAAGCATTTATGAAAGCAGACCAGAGTGGGATGGAGGCTTTTGTTGGTTTGGAGGAGTTGTCATCAGGGAAGAGGTGCAGACCAACAAGCACTGAGATGGGGTTTCTGCAACCAAAGTGGGGCTCTCAGGACAGCCTTCTGTAGCCCCAGCAGCCTTCCTGGTTCTCTTCCACCTTCAACAGCAGTGACAGCAACTTCACTGTTTGTGATAAGCTTCAGCTCCTCTTCCTCTTTTTACATCTTCTGGGCTTTGATAAGTGCAGTGGTGCTGGGTTAGAGAGGGGAGCTGTGGTTAATGTGTGTGCAGTGAGGGTAGGCTGGTTCCAGTTAAAGGATGGGAGAGATCAAGCTGCTGTTGGGAGAGGGGCAGGATGAGGTGAGGAGGGGAGATGCAAAGGGTAAGACACCTTCATAAACCACCAATCCGATCCTTCTGACAAATTAGACTGGACCGTCTCCATAGAGTTAGAATTACTCTGGTTTTGTTGCCAGCTCCCAGAGCTCTTGCAGTATAATCAATTTTCAGCAGAAAAAGCCCAGCACTACCTGATGTAATTTCTGAGGACTTTTTATGAATTCATACTGGTTTTATGGAAGAGGAGGTGAATATGAGTCTTCATTCCTTTAGTCCATTACACTTTGGTGCGTTAGCAGCTTGCTGTACTACATTTGCCTCTAACTTTGATCAGATGAAAGACAATAGCCAAAAAAAAAAAAAGGCAAAATATGCCATTGTTTTAATATTAGAAAAACTTGGAATTGTTATCATTTAGTGAGCAATCCATCATTAAAACTACTGGTTTTGTCTTGAGAAGTGTCATGCTGGACACTCTTCTATTTGGCTTTGCCAGTGCTGATTACAACTTGTAATATGTCCTTGACAATACTTGATAAATCAGAATTCCCCCTGAATCTCTGCAGTTTCTACCATGGACATTATGTATTTTTTCTATTGTCAAACTGTAATAAATTACTGAAAATACCACATGGAAATACAAATGCTGAAGCAGCTCTTTGTCCAGATTAAAAAGTTTTCATATATATGTGCAGTGGGATATACGTGCCTGGGATGCTGGGTCTTTTTCAGACCTAAGTTCTGGTTCATGGTCAGGTTATCATGGGTGCAACATGGCAACTGTATAGAATGAATATTGGCGTTTCTTCTTTGTTGACTTCTGT
>JAAGNO010003570.1:0-12916 GCA_033439905.1 Ceryle rudis | reverse complement strand
TTGTCCCCTCAAAGCCTTCATGTAATATGGGATCAAGGTTTAAAATTCCATACACTGGAACTCTTAAAAAAAAAAAAGAGAAGAAAAAGGGGAAAAAAAAAAAAAAAAAAAAAAAAAGCCAAAGTATTTATTTAAAGTTTGGATTTTTTTTTAACAGTAAAAAAAATTTGCAAAAGAAAGGTGACTGCCTTACTAACTGCAAAGTGATACTGTAAAGAGACAGAATGTAAACCTACCAAATTAGATTGCTGAGTTATGGTTATTACATGGCAAAGAAATACAAAGATGACTGAAATGTTTAAGTCAGCTGTTACTTGCTGAAAAAAGTATTTCTGGATCAGTGAACTGGCAGCTTTGATTTATCTGTAGGCTGAGCCTCAGTGCTGCTGTAGGAGAAGAAAGTAACAGAAGGACCTTTTTGTTTGCCTAGTGTTCAAAACCCCAGAGCTCCCCAGTACATCACAGAAATGTGCAAACAGCTTTCAAATGTCCCAATCCCACAGTAGAAGCTCCTTAACTCAGAGTTATATGCACATTTGGGAAACAATTCAATGGGGAGTAGATAGGTATGGTATAACCAGTAACAAACATGTCCAACATGTTTGGACCCATACCTCTCTGGAGTGTGTGCTATACTTGTCAGGGCTGCACTAACAGGCAGCCTCCTCCTTCAGAAAAGCTGCACCCTGGCAACAGACGCACCACAGCAGCATAAGGGAACATCCATAACATTGCCCCTGTGCTCCAACCTCCCCGTACTCCCTCCCTTGACCTTTTTGTTTCCATTTACTTGCTAAAAAAGGCTACTCTTCACATAACCAGGACTCTCTGCAACCTCCACATCTCAACTTGCCAGATACATTTATCAAGTTCTTTTCCATCAGAAAATGGAGGGATTTTCCCCTTCTTTTTGAAAACAGCCTTATAACCACAGCTCTCTGTAGGCTACTGACTTCATTCCTCATGCATTCTTAATTTGCTATCAGGTGATTTGCTCCTTCGCCAGAGTGAGCATCTAGATCTAATCTATCCATCACCACACAGACTTTTAGCACAGTGCTAACAAAGTAAGTAATGACATTGATCTGTTATTTCTTTTAATATTGCACATACATGACAACAGCAGTGTCATGGCCCTCCTCCCGTGACACTCACTCCCCAAGAACAACTGCTATCTGCTCAAAAGGCTGGTCACAATAATATGGAAAAGTATGCTGACCACGTTGTACAGTGATTACCAGTAAGTTAATGGTCTGTTGATTTAAAACGTAAGACATTTTAATGCCACAAAGGTCCTAATTTAAAACCTGCTGATAAAAAACCTGGGTTTTGTATGATGCAAAAATATGGTGAGATAAGACACAGAGAGACTAAAAGTTAAAGAAAGATTAGGTGGGGATAAAGGAAGGTAACTAAAGATCTGTGATGGATGCAACGGGCAAAGAGTCTGTCTCATTTGTTGTATGACAATCTTGAATCTTCCTCCTTCAGTATGTAACACAATCTCCTGTGAAGTAAGTCAGTTGCACAGGTTAGAGAGCAAAAAGAAGAAAAATCATGATACAGTTTGACTTTGTTGCCCAATTCATTATCTCTAGGCAAGAGTCAGAAAGTATAAGTTTCCAGAAAGTTGATGCTGAGGAACCAGAGAGAACAATCCAGACTTTTTGACAGTAATATTACATGTGGTTCTTGACTGGCTCACACTCCTGCCTGTAACATGAAGTGAAAATGACTTGCCAGTTAAATCTTCTCTGATGCAAGACACATGAGCATTTTTGACCTTCTGTATTTGTGTGGTTTGTAGTCTTGTTTTACATAAGGAAAGCTGGTAAGCCCTTTGGCAATTGTGCACAGAAACTTGCTGCACATTTGAAAATCCTTTTAAAGGCCACAGTTTGTTTTTTTTTTAATATACATGTAGGAAAAAGAGAGACTCCCTTCTCCATTGGCAAACGGATTGACACTATACTATGGCAAACACTGCTTAAAACCTTATCAACCTGGTAAAGTAAGATTTTTTTTTCAAGTTACATGATAAGGAGCAAGAAAACAGTGCTACCAGAAATGAAAAATTTGGAGAAAGCACCTGAGCCAAACCCTCCTCCCCATGTTTTCCTTCTCCTGTAAAAGATTTGCAAAAGATAACTTCAACTAATGCTGCTAGAAGCTTTGCTGCAAAAACACCTATCCTGATCTAAGCAGATGCTTTATGTTATCTCAGTGTGTTAGTCAAGGAAGTGTTTGTCTCAAGGGCTAATGGAAACAATGTCAGTTTTTGCTGGACTTTGTTTCTCACATAAGTAAGCAGACAGCTGCAAAATAGTAGGGATAATTTAGACTACCATGTACCTACATCCTTCTGATATTGCCCTCCTTTCTGCTTTTATTTCAGGGAGAGCAAAAGAAAGGAAAACACTCTCAAGATTATGTGGCTTTCTAAGTAAAATGGTGTCCTTTGATCTTTTTTAAGAAGGACTGTCTCTAACAGTGCTACTCTTGAGTCAATAAAGCAGCAGGCAGGCCCACTGTCAGATCTTCAACAAAGATACTCATGTGCTGCCCTGGTAAGAACTTCAAATGGAACAGGGTACAGAAAATTGTTTGAGACTTTGCACTACTTCACATCTCTCTTTCTGCTGCTGTATTTCAAGAAATGGGTGATGGCACTAAATTTTGCCATTTAGTTATCAAGTTCACAAGAAGAGGTGTCTTACAATGCAAATACTGTGAAACATCTAAATGTGCAAAGCACTGTTGAATTGACTGTCCCTGAAATGAGAGAGAGAGACCTAAATCCATGTGCTGCCTAAGCCAGAAACCTTGGATTTTAAGCAAATTCACAACGGCTGTTCCTGACTGAAGTCTGACTTCCTCCCTGTTACTTATTACATCTGCTGCTGCTGCTGCAGAGGAACAGAACAGAAACACTGACACTCTTGCTGCCTCTATCAACCAAGGCTACCTTTACCCCAGACAAGAATCAGGCTGATAAACTCATTAGAATAGATCTGTAGGTCTTCAAGGCAGTCAAAACACTAAATGCCATAAAAAGAATCATTGCAGAATCATTGTTGTGTGACAGTGTAACTCATCTGCTCTGGAAGATCCATCTTTACCATAGTAACAAAATGAGATTTGTTGGAGTGTTGTGTTTCAACGACTTTATAAGGCATTAAAATATACATAGTCTAAAATAGGTTTGGAGATCTACTAGAATAATTTAGAGCTCTCTCTGCCTTACCAGAAACTATAGTACAGGTGAACAAAATGCAGACTCTTCTGGGACAGAAAATATAGCAGCTATTTGGCAGTATAATAGCTTAGGATGGAAAAGAGAATTTCTTAACCTGATCAGTAAACAAAGGAAAATCTATGTATTAATGCTGGAACCTGGCCAAGGTATCAATGGAAAAACTTCCCCCCACACTTGGCATAGGTTTGTTAATAGCTTTGCTCGAACAACACTTATCCATGGCCTGATAATTGCTGGGTAATGACATGGCTTCCGCTTTCCATGCTGAGAGCACCACTTTCCAGCATGCCTTTTATTTTTGTTATTAACTCCTGATGTCTTCAGGAAACAAACATTCTGGTTCCCCATTAATTTCACAGGGACACTGGAAGAAATATGCTGTTCTAGGGGCCCCTCTCAGGCTTACTGATGAAGCACTATGTAGCAATATGAAACATTACTAGAAGCATCAAGCAATACAGTCTTGGAGATACACTCCATTACAAAACAGACTCCTGTCCCCAACACACAGGTGTTCCATCAGTTAACTGAAAAACTGAGGCCTTACATCTGCCAGAACTCAGGACACAGTTGAAAGGTTAATATCATAAAGAAACGTTTATTTTTCAGATGATTACTATGCTAAACTCCCTTCCAGTGTGCCGTCAGGAGAAACATTCAGGCAGTTCTAACATCTCAGATCACAGCCCTGATGTCTCCCAGTTAAGTAATTTTCTGGCCCTTTGATATCTGTGCTGATTTAGGAACCTTGTATGTGGATGAGAATATCTTCAGTCCTTATGCATAGTTCCTTGGAGAGGTGATTTCAAACCAGTTTGGAAAGGTGAATCAGTTTAAAATAAGTTATTTTTCCCTCCAGTAAAATGTAGCTCTTTCATGTGATATGGAAAGACAACTATATAGCAGCATGCAAGGGAAAGTCAGTGGAAGATCAGAAGTTCTGAACCAAAAAACTAAGAACAAACAAACAAACAAAAAACCCTCAAATGGAATCCTGGTCCCTGACTTTGCTTGAATTAATCCTGATTTACAACAGCACAGACTGGAATGAAGTCCTTCTTCCTGGGAGACAATTCTGCAGGCTGACCAGCAAGAGCCAGCCAGGACTTTTAAATATGTTTTTACATGTTTATTTTTGCTTTTATAACATCAGATCTGGGGTAACACAACAGATGTTTTTCACTACTCTGTTTTTACAACTGTTCCAGAGTTGTAAAACTGAATGAACCCATCAGCTGAAGAAAAAGGGGCAAGCAACCCCCTCCCAGCACACTTACCCACTCTCAAACATCAGAGAGCTAAACCAGATTCACTCTCCAGAAGTCTGTACATGCTACTCTGTACACGAGCTACTCTGTTTTCAGTTGCTGCCAATCTCTGCTCTTCCTAAATCAAGGACCTCCTCAGGCACTCAGATTTGCTTCCCTTGTTTTCTCTGAATTGCCTTAGTGGAAGAGCTCAGTCCCTCCAACCCTGTAAACACTAACTGCTGTTCAAACATCAGCCCACATATCCAGCTTTCCTCTGAGGAATGCTCAGCACAGTCTGGTATTCACTGGTTGCATCAGGTTCAGTACCAAAGGCAGTGGTGACTGTTTTCATTTCAGAGCAGAGAGAGAGAAGGCAGTGACGACTGTCTTTATATAGCACTCAGTTGTTTTGGCAGTATTTTCAGAGCTAAGGACACTCAAATGTCTTAATGACTGTTCTGCAGGGAAGTATGTTTATGAATTGAAAACTGATGAATCCAGGAAGCTGCAGTCTTTGTGCCACCTTGAAGCCACTGTGCTAAAAGAAGGAAAAGACTCGCAATATTTGAAAGCATGAGAAGACACAGCATGACTTCATAATCCAGTGGGTAAAGTCCTGTTCCTGGAAGTGCTCCTGCATTTTGCAGCATAAAAGGAAACCCATTTCCAATCTTTGTGAAATAGGAACCAGAGTACATGGGACTATATGCTCACAGATGACAGCAATTTCCAAGAGATTTCAGGTTATGCCAGCAGGCATGCTCACACACACACAAATCCACACATGCAAACACACACCCACACACTCATACTGTGAAACCTTCATAAAAGCTGTTAACTGACAGGTTTTGGATCCAGTGTAATTCCAAACCAAGAACTCAAGTAATACTCAGAGGATTTGAATATTTTGGTTATATATGCCCCTATGAAAATTTCTTTACTATTGAATCTACTGGATCACATAGTTCCATCAGGACAAGAGCAAAATACTGAGTTAAACATACATTTTTTAACAATAGCATAGTATTCACTGTTGGTGCACGACAATAGGCTACTGCATGAAAAGTGGAAGCATGGAAAGGGATCTAGTGATATGTTTTTACATGCCTACAGCTTCAACACAGTGTCTCCATCTGCAAATACACATAGGCTTGCTGAAACTCAAAAGCAGATCTCTACAAACACTAGCTAAACAATTGTGAACTCAGATAACAATATTATTTACACAAGTGTGATCTGTGCATGTCCTGAGATCCAGGTGGTTAATTTATTGTATTTAAGAATTAACATATGAGTCTGAGGAAAAGAAAAAATGCTGAGGAGGCTCTGTGGCCTTAGAATCAGCATGGAGCTGTGCTGGAAGATACTATTATATTCAAAGAAAAATTATTACAAACTGTAATGATTGATTGTCCTAAGTTTGGCTGGCACTGTTTACAGTAAGATAAGGCAGTCTCAGAAAGAAGATGCCTGCATAAGATAACACGAATGGGTGCTTAAGGAAGAATAAAAGAATCCTCTCAGCTCCCCCCACATGCATCCTTGAGGATAAGCATCATCTGGAAGAGTCAGCAAAGTCGCCAAACTGATGCCCTGATGGTGAATTAACTCATTATAATATCATCATAATGTGAAAGCTACACCTCCTAGCTAGAAAAAAACCAACCCTCTACCCAAATAAGTCCCTTACCCTCTGAGTGAGCATGCACAGTACATTGAAAAAGAACCATACCTTTAAATCGATAGAAGCGAGGACTGGGGGGAAAGAAGAGGTAACATGACTTACAAAGGCAACTTCCCTAAACTACTCTTTGAGTATGTGATTTCATTAAAGCATCACATTCCAGTTTTCAGAAAGCCCGGGGTTTCCAAGTAAAAAAAAAACCAAAAAACCACACAAGGTAAGGACAGCATTTAATGTCTTTGCTCTTGGGTATTTACCTCGAGAGGGCAGATGTAAACACAGTCTTAGTACTAAATAGAGAAGTAGGGATTTGTGGAATCACAGTCACATCCCACCCGCTCTATGCTTTCTTTCCTTTTTCATTCTGTCTTGCTCTACTTCCTTTATATTTTTCTCATGTTAACACCAAAATACTGATGCACAAAAGTGGAAGATTGCAAAGCTGTCTTTAGTTCTGCCAGACTCTAAAGATGTTCCTTCTCTTTCTCCGGCTGTCTTGTATAAAAGAGAACTTTCTAGAGACAAGTAACTCGCCTACTAGTGTGATTTGGTTTTGATGCCTATCAAATTTTATTAGCCTAATTATTTTTGTGAATTTTCTTACAGCTGTAAATTTATTAAGCATTTTTTGTTTACCCAAAACTTTATTATTATGAGAAAACTCCGAACATTTTGTCCTGACCAAGACCCCAAAAAAATACCACCAGTATTTTTTCTTAGACACTTTTGGGTGTGGTTTACATACCTTGGCAAAACTGTAACTCACTTGATGATGTTATCCTTACCCTTGTAACCCTTGCAATGAGATAGAAATAAACATCACCTATTGAAACTGCCATGAAGTTAAAGTTCTACAACAATATACTGAAAATTAATGGTTTCTGTTTCTGGGTGATCCATGTAGATAAGAGCACCCGGCTCAGAACTGGAAAAGAAAACAGAGAGGTTGCTGCATCACAGCGTTTGCAAAA
Organism: Ceryle rudis; assembly: GCA_033439905.1. Lineage (NCBI taxonomy): Eukaryota > Metazoa > Chordata > Aves > Coraciiformes > Cerylidae > Ceryle > Ceryle rudis. The sequence continues at coordinate 5,755 of JAAGNO010003570.1, read as the reverse complement.
AGGACAGCTGTAGTTAACAACAAAAATACAAGCCCCGGGAAGAAACATAACAATTATTCCGCACTGAGACTTTCTTCATAGAGCTTTACAAAGACTCCCTTTCTGATGCTGCCTGAGGACATTTCTTTCTCCAGCAAGGACAAAACTAGTACATATGGAACCCCAGAAAAATTATGGCCAGAATTCCCTATGATTCCTGGAACTCGTCCAAGCACTAAAAAAAACCCCACACAAACAAACAAACAAAAAAACTCCCACAATGTTCTGTGGTTTTTATCACTAGTCCTTTATAGTGGCAAAACATACTGTATGATTGAATACTTCATAGAAGATGTACTTCAAGAAGTCCACAAAGTTCTTAAATAAGTTGGTCTGTTGCACTCAGTGCTCAATGTAGCACTACATCAATAACTCAAAAGATCTACCACAATGCCAAACATAATGGAAATTTTCAGTTTACCATCCTCAAAGGTGTCGTCTCTGAAACTTACAGCTCAGACAGACAGACCACGGGGCACAGCAAATCAATTGCCTGTTACCTCTTCAACCTGTCACTCCCTCCCCCCTTCATATATTTTGCTATCATGATATTTATGTCTGATTTATTCCTGGAGCTGGTTTATTGTAATGTGCTGAAAAGTGCAGCAGTTTGGGTACTGGTTCAAGACGGACACAAGGGAAGGCACTGTCTGTCAGAGGGGCACACACGAACAGCAGCAGCTTGGGGTATGTTCCTTCTAGTTGTTTCTACCTGTTTGTCCAAGACAAATGAGATGTAGAGGTGAATGTATTACTACCAAAGGACTTAATAAAGAATAAGCAATTTACTTCATAGGTTAACATGAAACAACTGTTCTGGTTCAAGTCAATGTTCTTGATGTGTTCTCCTAAAGGCTCTTCATGCCTTTGATTGCTTTCTGCTCAAGCAATTTGCTCTGCCTGCTGCAGGTTGTCTATTCAGTAGCCTGCAATGGATCTTCTCCAAACTGGCTCTCCAGAAACCCCCTATATCTGCCTGTTCTCCACTTCTTCCTTTGGCAAGGTGCTCCACAGTCTGCCTGGCACTGTGTTTGTTGTATGCTTCACTCTCTTTGGTGACTTCTTGGGCTGGAAAAGGCAGTAAACAGGAAAATCCTGCCTACAACACTAATACCATATCCTGATTGTCAGCTCACCTCTTTTCTAGGGGACATGTCTAAGCCAACTCCTCTGTTCCTATTTCAGAAGGTTTGCTCTTCCTCGTTGTCATCTCTGAAACTTTTCCAGTTTTAACATTATTTTATTTGTGATGAGAAACTGTAAAAAGGTGTAGGAGAAATAGGGATTTACCCAATTGCATAGCTAAGACTTCTTTTGCTCTCAATTTATTTCCTAGTAATTCCTTACCTTTGTTTGACACCGCACTTTCACAATTTCCATTGTTAACAGTCGCCTCAGAAATTATCATTTCACCCAGAAACCAGGATTGTTTTCCCACATGCATCACGTCTTACTTTTCTACATTGAATTATGTCTGGTTTTTTATTGCTTAGTTACTGTCCCACAACATTGCCTTCTTCAATCCATGTCCTGCTACCTTAACTTCTTCCTAACATCATCAAATGTTACCACCTTGTTGCACACCCTTTTTTCCAGCTTACATATGACTATGTTAAGCAATCGAAGCATGTCAGGCTGCAGAAACTCCACTGCTGACCTCCTGCAGGACCACAGTGAAGAATTTGACTATTTACTCCTACCCTTTTCTTCCTTTTCTAGACAATACTTTATGCATCTATCACCTGCAGTCTCAACACAGCAAAGTAGCTTTTAGCATGCAAATATCATAATTGTGTCATGATCAAAGGACCACTTCTTTTCAAGGGGATTCATCAAAAATGGATAACGAACAAGGACTACACAGGGAAAGCCCTTCATATGTAGTGTTCCTCAATTATCTTAGTTCTTTAAAAAAAAAAGACAGAAAAGCCCTCTACATATTAGGAGGCAAACCAAAGTAGTTTATGTGAGAAGGTGCTGAATGTGAGTCAAAGTCATCCTGAAACAAATTTTCTGAAGAAACAGAAATTAATGTACACATAAAAATTACTATGATGATGGGGCTACTGAAAATAAACACAGTTTTTTAAAAGCATTGTTACCTATAGCCATACCCATGTTAACATGACCAGTTATCCAGACGATTTGTCAAAATACAGTCGTACAAATGGGAAAGGCTCCCATGAAAAAAATACAGGTTATAAGGAGATGGAGATGAATACAGACACAAGAGGCAATCAAGGAGATGGATTTCATTAATAATGCTTGGGTCAATTGATTCAGGCAGATCGACAGGGTAACAATGAATGCCTAATTACTAAAGTAAAGCAACAGTAGGGAAACTTAATTGTCCTGTTCCCTGACGTAACACCTCATTAACAGGAATGGTTAGTTCTTGCTGGTAAGAAAAGACCAATTTCAGTTGCCACTGAAGCTGGAGTACAATATCCTTCAGCTGTCTCTGGCTTTTTGATCCTTACTGCAGTTAGCTCACCTTTGGTCCGCTTCACTGTCTTTGACGCTTATTCACAGTCAGTCAGCCATGGCAGTTTAACCATCTCTGCTTCAACAACTTAGTGCCCAGTTGTATGACATCACTGAGGACTACTCTGGTGCCCTCGGTGTATTAGGCTTTTGTAAACAGCTCCTCCCACTTTCAAGGCTATGGAAACCTCTTGCAACTTTCCTACTGCTCTTTACTCCTTCAGGCAGTGAAGCTTCTGCACACTATTGGAAGCTAGTGCAAAGTATGGCCTTAGATTCAGGGACTGTTTATTTCCCTGAATCATGTGCCGCCTCTTACGTACTCCGAGTATCCAGAATGAAGGTTTCTTCAAAGACTTTTTCATTTCTGGCATTCACACATTGACATACTCAAATCATTAATAATTTCTGATATTTTAAAAGCTACTCCAAGCTCTTCTTTTTACTTTGAGACCATCAAAGCTAAAAGTAAACAGAGAGTTTTGCACTTCAAGAAAAAATGTAAGTAAAAAAGAAAACTTCAAAATGCAGCTGATGTTCAAAACTAACTGAAATATAAATTGGAAGCTTTGTGGCTGTCTCTCTTGGGAATACTATGTTAGTAACAAGGCAGTCTGTGGAGTTCAAATGTGGTACACAGATGGGAAGTTTAATAGGTATCTTTAAGTACCATTAGATAATTTTACAGCTTGTCTCTGGCCAACAAGGGGAAATGAAGTTGTTGAGCTAATAAAGAGCCATCTGCCAAAGTCAGCAGAGGCTGGCTGTTTGAGTTAGCATCTGGAGACAGCAGCTGAGAGTCCTTAAACTAATTTCTTTGTCTGTAGCAGTCACCAGGAATTAACAATAGAAAGTTTAAAAAAGAAAGCGGTGTCCATTTTGCTCAACAAAGGGTACTGGAAGTGTACAGGGAAAGATAATCTACTTGCCTTTTTGGGGCATATTCTGACAACTAGATTGTAAAACTGATTGGATTGCCACACATTCTGTTATCTCTCCCCAGAGATAACAGAAGTCTCCCTAGAGTCTACTGCCTGTGTCTTCCAGCACTGCTCCTGGCACTTTCGAATCGCTGTCAGCTACACCATCCCAAAGGCTTCTGAAAGTGGGGGTTGCCATTCACCACTTACAGCAAGGAACATTTTAGCAGTGTCTGTTTCAGGCTAGTTCGCCATTTATAACTATACAACAAAATTCCATTTAAAAGATAGTTACAAGCACATCAGAAATTGCAATACTTCTTCTAAGCGACCACATTATAATCACTGGTAGACATGGCTGGAGGTCTGCAATGGAGGGATGTAGGCACTGAAGGAAGATAAGGCAGGGAAGGCAAGGAAGGGAGCAATCTGCGGCGTGAGAGCACTGGGAATACAAAGAGCTCTGCTCTGGGACAGGTCAGGAGTCAGTTAACAGCTTACGTCAAGATTAACGGGCAGACCAGCACAGGCATTATCGTGGTGTGTATCTGCTATGAAAAAGTAGGTAAGTCCTTCTGCAAACAAGTGGAAGAAGTTTAACAGCCACAGCCTCTGGTCCTCAAGGAGAATTTTAACACCCTAATTTCTGCTGGAAGGACAGTTCAGCAGGGCTCAAGCAGTTGTAGCCTCCTGGCACAGGCAGTGGAAGAGCCAAAAGTGAAAGGTGCTCTGCCAGACCTGATGCTTAATGAAGAAGGAAGAACTGGTGGGGGATGTGAAAGTCAGGGGCAGCCTAAGCTGCAGTGACCATGAAGTGGTGGAGTTCAGGATCCTAAGAGGAGGTAGGAGGGCAAAATTCAAGACTACAGTCTTGGATTACAAAAAAGCACATTTCAGCCTCTTCAGAGATTTGCTTGGAGGAATCCCATGGGATATAATCCTGTAGAGGAGAGTCTACTAGGGCTGGCTGGTAATCAAGGATCACCTCCTCTAAGCTCAAGAAAGGTCTGTCCTAAGAAGTAGGAAATCAAGTAAATGTTGCAGGAGGCCTGCATGGCTGAGCAAGTGGCTCCTAAGTGGAGCTGAATCTAGGAAGGTAAATGAACAGCAACATTAAAGGGTTTTACAAGTACATAAACAGCAGAAGGAAAATAGGGAAAATGTGGGTTTGCTGCTGAAAGGGGCATTGGAACTGGTAGCAAATGATAGAGAACAGGACAAGGTACTCAGTGCCTTCTTGGGCTCAGACTTTACTAATACAATAGGCCTTCATAAATTCAAGTCCCTTGAGACCACTGAGACATTAATGAAAAAAGAATACCATCAGTGGAGGAAGACTAGGTTAGGGAAAAGTTAAACAAACTGGATGTACGTAAGTCGACGGGGCCTGAATGGATGCGCTTGCAAGTGCTGAGAAAACTATTGTGTGAGCCAGCACGGGTAGGACACAGGAACAACCATAAAACCACAGATGACATACAGAATAAATTTATTCTTGTCACCTCATGAACCAGAGGATGTCTGCACACAGGCAGAGACACACAAGTGGGGACATAGACACTGAGGAGCTGTATCCTTGCTAGAGAGCGAAAAAATTTTGAACACAATGCTTTCTCCTGGATGAAGGATCCTTGCAGGCATATTTTCCACTGTGCTCAGATCTTTCCCACAGCAGGGCAGGAATCTCAAGCATGGTGAGACATTGGAACAGGTTGCCGAGAGAGGTGGTGGAGGCCCCATCCTTGGAAGTTTTTAAGACCAGGCTGGATGGGGCTCTGAGCCCTGGTCTAGCGGGAGGTGTCCCTGCCATTGGCAGGGGGGTTGGAACGGGATGATCTTTAAGGTCCCTTCCAACCCTGACAGTTCTATGATTCTGTGTTCGATAAGGTGCCTCTGAGTCTACCACACATCTGTGTTATCTAAACAGAGATGTTCTACTTGTCAAAGTGGATACGCGCCACAAATATAGACAAAAATTAGTATGATAGGTGTCCTTGCCAATTTCCAAATATACGAAGGACAAGATCATCAGGAGTAGTCAGCATGGATTTACATGTGGGAGAAGCCACACTTGTGCAATCTGATGGCCTTTATAATGAGGTCACTAGCTATGCAGATAATGGGGAAAGCAGTTGATGTACTTTACCTTGACTCTAGTGAAACCCTGTATTCCATAACTTCATCAAAGGCAAGCTGACAGGGTATGAGTTAGGTAAGTGGATGTCCTGGTTTGAATGAGAACAGAACAAATTCTGTTCAGTGATTTTACTTTCCAGCTCAGTTCTTCTAACCAACTGCACTGTCTGAAGTTA
>JAAGNO010003568.1:0-30563 GCA_033439905.1 Ceryle rudis | reverse complement strand
CCTCGCTCCTTAAACGGGATTCCGGCTGGGCGAGCCGCGGGACGGCATCACCGGGCATCCCGCGGCTGCAGAGCCCTGGCGGGTCTGTCAGGTCCCCGCTGTCCCTCCCCGCACACACACGCTCAGCCCTACCCGGAAAGCAGGAAAAACAATTTACAAGGTTCCCCCCTTTTCTTAAGCTCCTCGCCCGTGTCTCCCTAGTGGAAAAACCGCCCCTGGAGCGAAGGGGGAGGGGGGTGTGTGGTAAAAAGCCGGTGGTGAAGGGGCAGAGTCGCTCCGTGGGGAGGGCACCCCTGAAGGCAGCGGGCAGCCCCCACCGCCCCCGGGGGGGGGATGAGGTAGAGGCCGGCGGCGGAGCGCCCCGCCGGGCGCCGTGGCCGCGGAGGGCATGAGGCGGCGAGCGGCGGGGATGGGCGCCAGCGCACGGTGCTAGAGCCCCGGCAGCAGCCAAGGTAAGTGCCCCCCTACGCCACAACCACCGGTCGGGAGACCACCTCCTGGGTTGGCGCTGGGTCGGGGAGACAGTAACTCGACAGCTGGGAGCCGCTGGGGCTGCCCCAAAGCAGGGCGCAGCACCAGGTGGCATCGCGCCGGGTGTCCCCCCCCTCCCCGCCCCCAGCCGTCTTTCTCCGACCGAACTACCCGTTGCGAATATTCCCCGATACCGGCTGCGGCGGGGCTGAGCCGCGCTGCTCCCCGCGTGCCCCAGGGTCCTGCCCCGGGGGGAGCCCCCTCCGCCGAGCCGGCCCCGCCGGCCGCCCACCGCCCCCGGCGTCCCCGCTCCCCCCCTTCCTTCCCTCCCTCCGTACCGGCTCCCTCTGCAAATTGGGAAGCTACTGGCAAAGCGTCCGTATTTGCTTTGCTAGATGCTGTACACGGGTTGTTGCGTGTCCTGGGGGCACGGAGTGTTTAAACCGTGGAGTTTACAAGGGTGAGGAATTCAGACAGTGTTTAGAGAGTGAGAGTTTTAGGAGAACAGGGGGTAATTAATGTAAACCTGATCTACCCTGGGCTTGCGTATCACAGCGAAGGCATCTTCAAGAATCTGGATAATTAAGTGCGGTTTTGCGTTGGGACGCACCTCTGGAGCACACTGAAACAAGTGGGGTTTAGCGGGCACGGTGGGGGGAGGAAAGGAGAAGTCATTGCTGTTCAGAGAAGTTGCGGAGTGGAGGAAGGCGCGTACCCAGAGCGGAGCCTGTCTGAGGGGCAATGAAGCAGCAACACAAAGTTCTCTGGGCTGCTGATGGGAGAGTTAACATTCCTCCTCTCCCTTCACCAAGCTCCTCCACAAATTGTTAACCTGAAATCTTGTTTTATGGCTACTTGCTAGTGTTTTGTTTGCCTTCCAGACTGGTTCTGTACAGGATACCAAAGAATTATGCATTAACTGTAAACTTAGAGGAGCTTACTGGCCTCAGTGGGTTCTTGATTTATATCAGGCTAAAGCATTGAGGAGGGCAAAGTTTTACTTGTTGAGCACCAAGGAATGAATTACAAGTACGTTTCTCTTTCATTTGCTGTTTCTGCTCTTAAGTCTTTGCAATAGGTTTTAAAACTCAGCAAAGTTGTGAGTTGTTGGTTGTGTTTTTGTTTTTTTGGTTTTTTTTTTTCCCCCCAGCAATTATTTTGCTTTTCTTTTTCCTGCCTCCAGGTCTGAGAGGACAATACGACGGGAGCTGGTTTTCAAAATGGAATTGCAGCTTGTGCTCCTTATCGCAGGGATAATTGCGTTTTCGGACTCGGCGAGAGGTAAGGAGACCATGCTTGCTGCAAACACTCTGACTCGAACCCTTCCCTCTGCTATGCTGGGCTCCTGCTCCGCAAACACCCATGGTGCCCTCAGAGGGACACCATAAGGGAGTTGCTGTCGGCGCAGACTCGTCCCTGGCACGTTGCTTCTCGGCACAGGCGTGCAGGCTCGTGCCCGTGTGTGGTGCTTCCTTACCTGTGTGTTTTGGGGCCAGTGTTTTGGATGAAGCGTGGTCGCTCTGCGTTTGCTGAGGTCTCTTAGGCACAGGTGGACTTCCAGGGGCTTTTCTTGTGCATGTGTAAAAATACACAGACAATTTTAAAGAAAAGCAACTGCATTCCTTTGTGGATCAGAAATACCTCTCCCCTCCTGTAATCCCTCCAGCCTCTGCCCTGTATATTCCCACTAGCAAACTAAACAAACACATCCATTAACTTCCTCGGTGACAGACAAATGACAGTTCCCCACAGCGAGAGCGTATTTTAACACTGGGGCTCCAACAGTCAGTCGATCAGATTTCAATAAACGGGTTATCCTACCAGAGACAAATTGAAATACATTGACCTGGGTGTGATGGGGGGTGGGGTGGGGAGGTAGAGGGGGGGAAAAAAAAAAGTTTCTTCATGGGAGGGTTCTTTAAGCGACACTCTGGTGTCAGAGTGGAAGGAGCGGTGGCTTTTCCACTGCTCTCGCCTGTGTCATACCTTGGTGGGTGCTGTCCTTGGAAAGCCTGAATGAAAACCCACGGTTTCAGCTCCCCCAGCTCTGGTCACAAAGGAGGGGCTGCTTTGTTCCAGGAGAATGGGGGCATGGCTTTAGGATGCAGATTGCTCCAGCTGCAATTCCCAACAGTATCTGAGTTGCATGAATTGTTGAAAGACCTTTAAATCACCCAGTGCCATGGAGCTACGAATTAAAAGGTTTAAACTTGTCCTTTGCTTGGGCCGTAACTTGCCAAAAATAAGCCTTGAGGGTGAGGGTGTGAAAGGAGAGGGGGAGCATTACTCTAAAAACCCAAAGTTTGGTTAGTGTGTTGCCTTTTTTTTTTTTTAACCTTCTTGGCATTGGCTCCCAAGCAAATATTTTATGGAGGCAAAAGCACTATAAAATGATTTGGCTGGAAGCTGAATGAAAAAGAAAACAGTATATAGGCTGTAAGTCCTGCGAGTCTGAATTCCAGGCAAGGTTTACAATGGAGACTCAGTTTAAGTTGTAGGCAATGGTCAGCAGTGTATGAATTAAGATGACCTCATGGATGTGTATTATTGCAATGGACCTGAGAAGTTGGTGGAGTTCTGGAAAAGATCTGAAGTGGGCAGGAGAAGATAAAAAGATTTTTGTCTCTGTTGTGAGCCGAGTATTGTTGGCCTTACTGACTGACCCCGTTTAAATTTGGTTTGCACTTGTCTTGCTCATACTCTTTTATTGCCCCTGGAAAATAAAGTCCTGCGGGCTGCTGTCATGTGAAGAAGTGACAGAAAATTCACAGTGGTAATTTTAGGACATCATAGTTTTTCCTATGGAAAGATCTTTTTAATATAACTTTGATAGGATCATATTGGTAATTGGGTTATTCGAACTCTTTTCGGAGCTGGAAAAATCCACCCTGCAAGTGGATGGAGAGATGGCCGTGGTTATTTAAAATGACATAGAAAGAGTTTAAAAACCAAGGCCAAACGCATGAAAAATGTCATTCGTTCATGCGCTGATATCAAGAAAGGGAAAGTGAAGAAGAAGGAGGTGTTACTGCTGTAAAAAAAATAAATTGACAAACACTTAACATTTAAACCAATCCTGCTTTGCAACTCTTGAGGTTGAGAGTATTCTTGATAGTGGAGCATGTAAATGAAAGGTCAGACTTTTGTGAGCAGAGGTGAGGCACTCTCGAGCATGCTGCAACCTTATTTTGTGTTGTCAAATATCCCCGATTATTAGATGTTTACATTGGGATAATTTCATATTCTTGGAAAAATGTGCCCGGTTGTTAAAATGCCTGCAGATTTTTTTTCCAAATATATCCCACGGTGGGTTCAGACGCTGGAGATGTATAAATGTTACCTGTTTTAGTTGCTCAGGTTTTATAGACTGTCCTTTGGCTGAATCTCAGCCTGAGGTCGCAAGGCTTTACTCTGGAGGAAGAAGGGCTCTTTGTTTTGGCCAAACAGCATTTAATATCTGTATCCTGATTGCAGATTACATGTGTGTGGCCCAAAGCGTGCCAATGCCTCCTAATCTGAGGTGTCAGAAGTTAAAATAGGTACTCGCTGGCTGGCAGTCAAGTGGGGAAGGTGGCTGAGGAGGCTTTCTGTGAAAGTGCTGGTCCTTCTCTTCTACGCAGATTAGGCAAAAGTAGTTTATGCTGGAATTAGGATGTTAATTTGGAGCCGGCCGGTTGTGTGCCTGTGTTCTGGGAAGGACTGTGCCGTAGTGCATTTGCACAAGGGGGCAGAGTTAAGTTGCCCACACGCTCTGGCTTTGATATTTCCCGACAGTTGAGTGCTCAGCTGCAATCTTGCATTAAATGTTACGTTGTATTATTTTTACATCTTTATTTAGGTGATGCCTTTTAAGGAAAAGGGCCCTGTGGGGATGACTGGGCTAATGCGGCAACTTTTTTCCCTCAGCAAACAGGGACATTTTTCCAGATTCAGATCTGTCTCTACTGACTTCTTGTGACCCCGTGTGTCACATTGCTGATGTATAAAACACTGAAAAAAGGGGTTATCTTGGCAAACCAAGATAAAGTTTTAAGAAAGAGTCAATACATTCAAAGTATCCATGCACAGCAGAGAGCAGGTCTGCTTTTAAAAGTCCAGGTGTAGAACTTGCTGTATCTGGAGGGATGAAGGATGAGGTAGCTCTGGCTAAGTTTGAATCAATGCTTTTGGGGCCAAAATTTAAAGACTTTGGCTAAGGGCTTGCCTACACCTACAATTGCACTGGAATAACCCTTCCAAAAAACTTAATCTGGAGTAACTCCCTCAGCAACCAATCATATTCCACGCTAAGTATCTCCCGGAGGGAGCCGGTACCAAAGAGGTCTTCCTCAGGAGCTATTTTGATAAATATCCAAGTCCCTTCTTTCCCTGGTGGGTGAAAACAAGGTCTTCTGTGTGCACAAAATCCACTTTTTGAGAGCAAAACCTGTGTGCTGTGGTTTTCTAAGAGGGGTTATGCCTTCCGTCTGACAGCCAAGACGTAGGGTGGCAGCTTCAGCCCTGTTGCCAGCTGCACTGGATAGATAGTGTCAGCCCTGAACCTGGGATAATAATGCAGGTCTGGTGGCTCGTCCCTCATGTCACTCCAAACCTGTTCTCTCCAAGCAGCCCTTTACTGGGCATAAAAGTCCTCAACGTCCTGCCCTGGCCCTCCTCTGTGGGGACGATTGCCATCTTGGGTCACTAACCTTTAGTGACTATGTCCTGCAGCAATGTAGCTCCTACCAGTCCACACCTCCGGTTGGATACAGGTAATACAATCTGATATTTTCCTGCCTATGTTATCTCAGTGACACACCACGCAATATTTGTTCCAAATCTGTCAAGTTGCCATCGTATTCGCGTTGGTGACCGTATATGGTAACGTTGGGATGTGCTTGTCTTGGTCCCGTGGCTTAAACAAGATTTCGTGTGGTATGTTTAGAAGTTTTTGGTAAGAGCAGGAACAACCCTCCTGTTAGAGAGTAAACTGATATTCTGCTGGAAACTAATTAGTTTCAATGTTGATTTCATTTTGGTGCATTGCGTAGGGAGGGGAAGAATGGGACCTTAATTGCTTTCTGCTCTGGCACTTCTCTGTGCGACATTTAGCTTGCAAACCTGGTTGATGCCTGATTTACAGGGAATTTGCCGATGGGGCCACCTCAAAAGTCAACGTTTTTGTGCAGAGATAATGAGGTGTCATCTTTGTTTCTCTGAATATTGGAGAAAAGAGAATAGGATGCTAGGAACATTGTGGCTTTTTTTTTTATTATTATTTTTTTATTTATTTCTTGGGAGGTGAGTTCTTCATTCTGGTGAACATATGTACCATTCTGTAACTTTGGGGTTTATAAGAGTGAACGGTAGTAAACGTGGAAAAGATAAATGGTAATAAAATAAGAGAGAGAGTTGTTGGCTTCTGTTTTACACCTTTATTCTTGTTGAATGATTGTTACCATGCAATAACGATTAGGTAATTTCTCACTTGTGAAAGAGATGCATGTTCAGATCTAGCAGCTTGATCCAGATTTTATGTAAGTCACTGCACATCTTCTGGTTAAGTTTGGGGCGCTTTTTTCTTTTCTTTTTTTTCTTTTTTCTTTGATTGTGCTCTTGGGGAACACGCTCATGAATAATCTGTCAGCATGACTTGTACCTAGAGTCAACATGACGAGCTAAGAAAATCCTGGTTATTTTTTTAAACTCCGGTTCCTCCCTTCTTCTGAGGCTGTCGGTCGCTTTAAATTGCAGCTGACTTTAAACATAAAATACAGTGTGCGTCATACTGGAAAATTAGGGTTGATTTTATATATTTTTTTATTAGGAATATTACAAAACTCAGCAAATTGCTCAAATATATTTAGATTTTCCTTAGTTTTTATAACTTTGTTTTCCAAAGCCATATGTTTCATCGACCTTCATTAGAAGACGCAAGCAGCAAATTAAAATACAACTTTACTGTAATGAACTTGCACACAGCAAAGGCTACCCTCCAAAGTCTAACTCTTAGCCACAGAAGAAACTTTCATGTGCCATGAGGTGGTGCTTGAGAAATGACAGGAAGATGATTCTTTCAGGAAAGAAAAGTCATTCAAAAACAAAAAAGAAAAAGATGAGACTTGCTAGCAAGCAGGAACCATCTTTTCACGCTTTGGGGCCATTGGTACTAATTTATTAACTAAAGATAAATTTTGTCCTCTGGCATGAATTGACCAATAGAACTGATCTTTTTCAGTGACTTGTCTGATAATTCCTTTTCAAGCAACTTTCTTGCCACGAGTGACGCTGGTGCATCTGGGTGCAGAATACGTGTTATGGAATAGTGTGAATACAGTTGAGATGGTCCCTGCCTGGCTGTGCATTTTTTTGGAGTGATTATTGGAAGAGAGAAAAATTTCCACTGAAAGGGGAAAATAATAATACAGAGGTCTTCTTGTACCTAGTTTGAATTTTAAAAAAACAACCCAACAACATTTAGTCATAGCTTTATGGATTCAGTGGGAGCTTTCTGATTTTCCTAAGATGTGAAACTCGTGTCTTGTGACACGAGTGACTTGTAAAATCATGCTGCTCAAAGGATCTGTGCAAATATATCCTAGCAGTACAGGAGACAGTGGGAATGCTCCTTTCTCCCCTTTCTTTCATTAACCTCTTCATTTTGTCTTGTTGTGGGGAATTTGTCTTTCCTCTGACCTCTTCCTGTGTTTTCTGGTGGGCTGCTCAAGCTGAAATGCATTTGATCTTGTTTTGAACATTTACTGTGGATGTCTATTAATTTTCTTGTCTTCTGTAATCAGCCTTGACTTGGAGCTTTCTCTAATAATAATGCTTCCATAAATACTTAGCTGTGTTGACCCATCCCAATCTGTTGCACCAAGGTGGAACATTTTTTGTCATATAAGAGACTTTAAGAGTAAAGCCAGGGTGAATGTAGAAGTTGTGAAGACCACTTTCCCAAGCCTATTGAGTCTGATGGTCATTCATAGCAGCCATGGTACTAAGGCAGAAGAAAAATATTTCCAAAAGTAAGCTTGAATAATCTGATCCTGCTGCTCTGATGTCGTATGAGATAGGCAAATGTAGCCCCTGCCAGCTTTAACAGGTTAGGACCTGATTCAGAACCTGTGAATGTTGCTGCCCTAACTCCTACTCACTCCCATGGGCTTTGGATCCACCTCGGAAGGATGATTTACACAGATTATCTGTGATACTGACCTCTGGTCTGTATGGATCCCTCATGCATGACAGCAGAGGAGATGTAGGCTGAGTGTGGTATTTTGGATCTTGCCATTTGCCTGCTTGACTGGACTGCTTGGAGTCAATTTTTTTTTATTCTAGAAACACATTGCTTCTGCCTGCTGTGAGCTCTGGCTGGTGGCTGGAGCATGTGCTACCAGGGCTGAAAGAAACTTGGAAATTTGTTTCTTTAACTTCAGGCCACCACAGAGGGGTTTATCCCCAGTTAAAGGGAGACATTCTGTGGGTGGTGTTGCTGGGTGTGAAGGGGCTGAAAACTGTCCTGAGTGTTATTTAACAAGTTAATATATTGCTGTTTGCTGCTGAATCCATTCACATTTCTGATTTTTTATTTTTTTTCCCCTTTCCGAGTCAAATAAACATGGGCAGCATGGAGTTTGGTTGGTTGCCCTGATTACACAGGCTCCACATTGTATCTCAGTAGAAACACAGTATCCAGCAGTGCTGCGAATAACCTGACATTTTTATTTCATCCCAACCACTCCAATTTTCAGAAGAAATGCAGCCAATAACTCCAGGCTACTTCTCCCATTAAGTGTTCAAACTTAATTCTGAGCTTCAGTAAGAGAATAAAAATGTAAATTGGGAACAGAGGCTTCTCTGAGCGGGTTAATGTTTCTCAGGACTGCTGCACCTCTATTCTCAGCCTCTCTACCAGTGGCTTCTAGCTTAATGGAACCCAAAATCATTTCTCCTTATGTCTGGTAAATTTACGTCATGATAGATTTACACAATCTTGGCTATCCTGTCAAGTGCTTGAGAAGTGAGTAATGCAAGAGGTGTCATACCCTAGATGCCACTTGGTTGGTGTTGACTTCAGTGGATATTTTAGGAGCTATCAGTATTTGTGCATATTAGATAAAAACACAGGAAGAGCAGACAAATGCAGAAATGTGGACTTAATTTGTGCAGTAGGCATTTTTTTAAAAATCATATTCTCCTTGCTGGGTTTGCCTAGTCAACTGGTGACTGTAAGGCTTTGGTACTGGCATTCTGCAGGCTCTTCATGGCAATTGTGGGCTTGCTAGCTCTGCCTAGGACAAGGGGGGGAAAGCTAGAGGAGGATGTGGAGGGAAATGTAAGCATTAGCCAACCTCCAAGAGAAAATTTAGTCTGGATTAGTGTACTGCCGCTCTTGAGGCACAGCTGTGGGTTTAAATCTTCTTTTTTCTAAATAAGAGTGAGGCCAAATCAACCCCAAAAGAGGGAGAAGAGACAGTTACTGAGCCCCACCAGCCTCCCAAAGCTGAACAACCCAAACTACTAGAGTTAGGTTGCTGCGGATGCTGGAGCACAGGTTTCCTTTCCTCCTTTTTCATCTTTGACTAATAGATTTGTATGACTTGGAGTAATTGAGGAAGCTGTTTTGCTCAGTAGTTGTTTTTGCCTAAACGGATCTGTTAACATTGGTTAAGCAATGACAAGTGTCAGACAAGTTACAGGTGTATGAACTGCATGTCAAGGATGGAAGGGTTAATGAGTAACAGTGTAAACCTCTGGACATTGTGGACTATCTCCCAGAGATACTGCAGGCTCTCTGTGGAAGGAAAGACACTTGTTTGGCACTGACCATTTGATGTAAAAACAGTGGCTAAAACTTCTTCAGAGTGTGGATACCCTTCTGAAAGATGATGCTATGAACCATCTCTGTCACCTTCTGGGTGCATCAAAATATTTCATGTTCTTCTGCAGATTAACACAACATTTTGGTGGCAATCACAGAATTTCCTTGACAAGTAACATTAGCAAGCTTTTAATGGATTTTTGGGCAGTTTAAAGTGGGAAACAGGGAGGAGAGTTGCCAGGTTCTCCAGCATTTAGAGATCAGTCTCTGTGCTCTGATAAGTTGTTTTGTATTTTAATACTCAGGGTTGGATATTGCTCTCCATTACAAAGGTAGTAGTTCCTTTAGGTTCAGTGAGTTGTGGCTGAGTAGCTGGGAGTAGGATTTAAATTTATAATCTTACCAGAGAGCAGAAATTTGGGCCTCGTAAGACTAGGTTGTGTTTCAGTTCTGTACAGTGTAGCACGAAGCCATGGAAGGGTTCGTCACAATCTGCAACAGTTAATATAAAACTAGATTAACAGATCAGGGCTGATGAGAATCTTTCCTCCTCCTGGTATTCAAAAGCAATCAGAAATGCAGTATTGCTGGGGTTAATTTTGTTAAGGGTTATCGAGAGTGGAGCTTTCAGCTTAATCACAGCCAGGACAGGTGTATACTTTTCCTTGACAGGTTGATTGACAAGGAATCGTAAACCTATTAGGGAGATATTAGCATATGCAGGGGAACTGGCTTTGGACAGTGGCTTTCTAATTGCTGGATTTGTTATCTGAAAGTGTTTGCCACTGGTTTGAGCACACCTCTATTGTTTCTGGGATACAAAGAGACAAAAAGAAGTGGTAGAGGCTAGCCAGAGCGTTTTGCTCAGGGGCTGAAGAAGGTAGAGATGGGTCACTGTTTTATCCAGACCAGAACAAGGTCCTGCTTGTATCACTAAGGTGGAATGCTTTTCCTGGTCCCCTGCTTGCTTAAACAGGGGTAAGCCAGAGATTTTGGAGGATTTCAACCAGAATTTTGTGGTAGTGATGTATGCCTGATTAATTGGAAGGCATTGGAAACACCAGACTAATCCTTCTTTGCAACTGGTAAAGTAACCTCAGGATATTTAATCTGAAGTTCAATCTGAGGCTCTACTCCCACTGGGTTGAGGATTGTAGAATGGATGTCCCTTTTCCCATGTTTTACCACTGATCCCAAGGAATCAAATAGCAAAGGTGCTACTCAAAAAGTAGTGACAGCAATAAACCTGTATATTTATAATAATTATTACTTGTAATAATAATAATTATTGTTTATTGAGAGGTTTCTGTGAAGAAAAAAAATAAATATGAAAAAGAGACCCAAGAAGTGCTGCTCAGCATAGACAGTATTCTTCTAGATAGTGTCAGGAGAAAAAGCTTGTCTTTCTGAAGACCACAGACTAGCTAAGTGGAGTATGAGGCTTATTTTTCTTTTATCCGAGAAAATCCAATAAATCCAGTAAATTCTTTCAGTGTGGTCTTCCAAGAGTTTTTCAACTTCGTCTGACTCACAGATTATTTGAGTGCCATTATAGACTAGAGGTCAAGCAAGTTAATTCCCAGAACAGTATGCTGCCCTGTTTTCAAACTGTGCTAATCAGGGTTTTGAGTCAAAGCATGGTAGTTTGCTTAGTGAAATTATTTTCCTGTTAGAAAATTACAAATAGGCTCTGACTATTCGTATTGGCTTCAGTCACCGGAATGCTCACATCACATGCAGAGCAAAGCCCCCAGGGATGTACTTGCTGTGGATCAGGGCACTGGTGGGGGCTCATTTTCCAGCTCCCAGGACTTAATTTGTGAAAACAGGCTGAAACCTTATTTAAAAAAAAAAAAAAAAAATAAAAAAAAATTGTTACGGTCACATTTCTACCTCGAGCAGGAGGGAGGGTGGGCTGTGTGGAGCCCATCCGAGCTGTACCGTGAATGTCCTTTCCCAAAGGAGGCATTTGGTGGAGTTATTTGGTTACCTCTCTCCCTCACCTTTTTGTAATTGACTCTTGTTTACTTTTTCCTCCTCCTTTCCTGAAGTTTATTACTTACCACTGTTTAGGCAGAGGAAATGAATTAACATAATTTACTGGTTTTTAGAACAAGACACATTCCCTGCGTGTCCGTATACACACGCCTGCAGTTGCCCTCCCAGTGCTGTGCAGAGGAGCATGTTTGCAGAGTCTGGGTCCATTTAGGGAGAACAATACCCTGATTATGGAGGGCAGCCTTTTATTTCCAGAAACCAGAAGGAACCATTCGTTTCAAGCAGCTACTGCCCCTTGACTGTACAGGTGGCGTGAGCTGCTGGAAGGGGGAATAAATCTGTTGTGGACACAAATGAGCAGCATTGTTCTCTGCGGAAGTTGATTTAGGGGTGGGGGTGAGAAACGGTCTGGGGACAAACTAAGTGCCAAGTTTAAGATCTACCATCATGCAGAGAGGTGTTCTAACTTCCAGTTTAATTTCCAGTTAATAGCTGTGAGATTTCAGGGAAATTCTTTGTTGCTTCCTAAGCTGGCAAGGTGCTGGCGAAGTTGAGTGGGAATAAGATGGTAACTGAACCTCCAAGTGTTTTTGGATGGGCTGAGCTGGGTTGAAAGGTGCTGTTATGTATGAAATGCCCGTCATTTCTAATTGCAGTCATGCACCTGTGCTGGGTAGATAATGCTGGAGCCATGTCATATGGACACATGATGTTAGGAAAGGTCAAGCATGTGATTTCTGTCCTGCGAAGTTGGGTCATTGGTGGCACAAATAGGACCCCACTTCCTCTGCTTGACAGCAGTCGCTCAGATCCTGGCAGTAAATGCTTCTCAGGTGTGATCTCATGGCAGCTGAAGATGACTGAACTTGTCCTGTCCTTGTCCTGCTCTGCTCCCAGCCTTGTAACTCCCTTGTGCCAGTGTGAGAGCTCTTCTGACCTTGCTGTTGGGTGTTTTGGGGGGGGAAGCTGGGCAGGAAGCCAACCTGGAAAAAATGTGATGGGTTATATTGTTAGAGGAGAATGACCTGAGCTCATGGGATATCACAGTGTGACCACAGGCAACAAGTCCTTTCCATCCACACTTATGACAGCAAGGCTCAGTAATTTGGAGGACTGGGTATTTATGTGAACACTTATAAAATGACCCGTTAGGAATGTAAAATGGAGCAGGGTCCACACTGCAAAATGTAGCACTGCTTGGGGGCAGTGAATGTAAAGAATGGAAAAATCAGATTTGGATCCTGGGTCCTCCCTTGGTGGATCCTGTTAGAAAAGTCCCTATTACCCTGGTAGAAACTTCTCATCCAGAAGGTGGTTTAGGCCATTCTGAACAGGCACTAATTAGTCCTTGTTGATTTTTGCTTTCAGTTCGTCTCAGTCAGAGGGTAGTGCATTGCTGACCCTTCTGCAAGGGAGATTCCAGCTTTCGCACTCTGTGTCATGACAATTTTCTGTGTGGTTTTTTTTTTGGGGGGGGGTGTTGTTGTTGTTTTGCTTTGTTTTTCTAATTGTTGCTGTGAAATTTGGAGCGCTTCATAGGGGAATGGGAATCTTCCTTCCTTTGACTTCTGAGGGAGAAAGATCATTTCAGGGAGCTGGGAAATGGCAAGTTAGTGCTACCAGCATTTGCTGGCCCTCCTACAGCATTGCCTGCTGCAAGGAAGGGGCTGTTCTGTCAGGAGCACAGCAGGCAGGAAAGATGGGCTGCAACCAGTGCTACTGGTGATTGTTTCCTCTGGTTCAGGCACGGTGTGTGCCTACCCCAGTATCAAGGTACATGTGGTGTGTCACCCAGGCCTGAGAAGGAGACAGGTTTCCCCCCAGCCTTGGCTTCATCTCTGTGTGGACTTCTGACTACTGACACTGCTTCAGGGGGTTACAAAAACAGGGCAGAGAAAACAACTTGTGCAAAATACTCCCTGCGGGTGAAAATATTTTTCCAGGGGAACACAGCCAGTAGGCTAAACAGGTAAAGCTGCAGGGCTGCATCAACAACGCTTTTAGGGGTTTTCTGGAAGGGAGTGTTTATGCTGGCCTGTGAGATGTGGGATCCAGGGATGATTGACACATGTCTAATGTGATGAACCATGACCCTACAGAGAAACTGTGGCTTTTGCTCATTGATCCATTTTTTTTTGTAGAGAGGGGAAGATTCTGGTGCATGTCCCAGTATCCATGTGAAGGCTGCTGAGGCTGCTGTGTTGGAAGACTAAACTCTGATACATTCAGGAAAATCAGAACTTGGTATTAAATGATTGTAACTATCCCAAAGTGGTGAAGCAGTGTGGTTTTTTTGGTTGTGGTTGGTTGTGGTGTGTTTGGGTTTTTTTGTTTGTTTGTTGGGTTATTTATTTATTTATTTATATCCTATAAAATCTGCCTGACCTTCTCAGGCCTGGATGATGCTACAGGGGCAAGCACCAATTCCCATGTTGGTTCATGGATTGCAATAAGGGCAAAAAGACCAGGGCAATAAGAACCACTCCAGAGTCCATCCCCATGTCTGTGTTGCTGCAATGGTTTTCTGCGGCGTGCATGAGGGTGTGCGGTGATCTGTGGAAAAATGTGAATCTTGGCAGTGGTCCCTGATTCAAAATATCTGGGAAAGACTGAGCTGGGAGGTTGAAAATACATCTTGGGGGTTTCTTTCTCCAGAAGGAAAAAGTGTCAAACTTCCACTGAGACAAGTGTTCGAAAGAAAAAAGATCTGCAATGTAAAATTAAAAGGGAACAGCTTAAGTTATCAGACACTAATTGAAATAACAGCAGAGAGGAACAAGCCTGAATGAATTTTAATAGCCTCTTGATTTGGATCTTTCTGTTTGTGTACTTACAGGCACTTTCCATTTACTTCTACAAGAGTAATACAGATACTATCCTAAATACAAACCAATACCAACCAGAAAATGCAATAGCTTCTCTGAGGAAGATGAAAAATGCACCTAAGTAATTGAGCATTGTACTTCAACTATTCCAGCCTTAAAGCCAGAGCAGGACCTTCTGCAGGTGGCATGTATTGGAGGGTATTTTGCTACAAGATGGAGAGATATTAAGGCAGAACTGGAGGAGGACTGCAGCATCTAAAGCATTTAATATTGCTCTGGGAAAGCAGGTCAGCAAATGCCCAACAGTTTCAACTGAAACAGCATAAGGCAAAGTTGTTGTTATAGCTGGTGGGTTTTTTTTAGTATTGGGGTTGGTGCCTGGAGGTCCTCATTGTACTAAAGCTCTGTTGTTGAGTTAAGAGCTGTTAAACCCAGAATGAATGTCAGACTCCTACAGTCTTAAATGCAGGCTACTATCAGCTCTCTTTATAGAGACTTTGTTTTACTCTGACAGAGGCTCGCTACAAAAATGGACACGGTGGTCAGCTGAATTTTATTTTACCTGCATAAACCTGAGAAAGGTGAGATCCTGTATTTGCTCACAGCACTCTGCAAAGCAGACGTTGCCCTGATAAGGATTTCTTGCTGCTCCGACAATACAGACCCACGAGACTGATAATCTTGTGCCCAAACCTTGGGCAAGTGCCCAAGGCGAAACAGGTACAAAGGTATTGCTCATGCACGGGCTAAAGGGCTTGTGCTGCGCACCCAGTGTGGTTCGTATGTGTGAATCACAAACACAGTCATCCCCTCTGCTGGGTACAAATTTCATTGTTGACTTTACAGATGGCTAGGTATTACACCATGCTTATTTTTTATGGAACCAACTGTCAGAAGTCCTCAAATGGAAAAAAATAATTATTCAAGCATTATATTAAGAATTATTATTATTCTCAAAGCGTTTTCGTGCACACTAAATGCAAGGTCTGCCTTCTCCCTAGCATTGTTCCACATTCCACTGGAACCCACCATGATTTTCTGTTCAATCCTGGAAAAGTGGAAAGAAAAGCCAACCTAAAATCTGGAGGATGGGAAGAGAGTTGAGAAAGGCAAATTTTTACATTGACACAGAAAAAGAGTTTCTTACAAAAGATTTCGTTTTGCTTGGAAAGGCTTGTGGCGGTTGTTGAAAGGGCATTTCAGTGGAAAAAGGCCAAGCAGCCCTAGGCAGAGCCAACACCCTCAATTGAGAAAGAATTATTTTTTTTTTATAATTTTTTTCAAACAGCAGTACTACTAAGAAGTAATTAAAGTCAATTAAACAAGGAAAATAGTGTATGATACATCTATTTGAATTCAGCTTGGTTTGAATCCACTGCAACCCGTGCAGCATGACACTGGAGACACGCAAAGGGAAGTATAAACCAAAGTATTTCAATGCACTTTTGCAACTACAGGAAAAAAAAAAACAAAACAAAACACTAAGCTGCAAGATTTCAGCCTTGATGATTTTGAAGGCTGGACTAGATGACCTTTAGAGGTCCCTTCCAGCCCAAGGCATTCTATGATATGTAGAAAATGTGAGTTGCGTGCATCAACCTTGTTGGGTGCCTTAGACAGCAGAAAGGAAATAAAGAAGGAAGGAAAGCAAGTTTTCCATGATTCCTCTAAACCAGTCCTGTTAATTTGAAGCCTGCTTTATGATTTGTGGGTGCTGGGGGAGGGCTGTGGTGTGTGTATGTGTGCAGATCCCCTAAGAGTGCTGTTGTGCGAGGGCCTGAGCCTGGTTGTACAGATACCATCCACGTTTGCAATTCCCTTCGTTTCATTCCTCTGACTTGCCTGCAATTTTATCTTGGGCAAAACAAAAACGAAGAAAA
Organism: Ceryle rudis; assembly: GCA_033439905.1. Lineage (NCBI taxonomy): Eukaryota > Metazoa > Chordata > Aves > Coraciiformes > Cerylidae > Ceryle > Ceryle rudis. The sequence goes on along the minus strand of JAAGNO010003568.1, from coordinate 14,586 downwards.
AAAAAAAAAAGAAAAGGAAAAGAAAAAGAAAGAGAAAAAGGACATTTTTTGGGACCCAGCTGTGTCACTTCAATTTTTGTTAGCTGTTGAGGAAGATTTGTGAGGACTTTCTGGGGAGAAGGGGTCAGGTCAGAGGTAGAAGGCCGCTCACCCTCTACCGGAGGCATTTATAATGCCAGGGCAGCTCCCCAGGGAGTGTCAGTCTGTCTGTCTGTCCTTCCCTCTGGGGTTGACAAGAGGCAGACAGCCTCCCCCCAGCTGTTCCCTCTGTCAAGTTACAAATGAGACGCTGAAAAGCAGCCCTTGGCCTTGAGACAGCCCTTCTCTCTCTAGCTTGTTTTACCCATCAATTAATGTCAAGCAAAGGTGTTTTATAACTATTTTATAACTTTTTCAAGAGCAGGACCCTCACGCCCTTGCAAAGGGCAAGTCCAGCTCCTGTGTGAGGTGGCTGCCAAAATCCATGAGTGGCAAGTTATGTGCAAGAACAAAGCTTTTGCTTCTCATGAAAAAAGTGCTCCTTAACATTCACATTCTTCCATGTAGAGTTTATCCAGAAAGAGCATCTTTGTTATAAGTGAGAGTAGGGAAAAAAACATCTTTATCTTTCCCCATGAGGACAGTGATACTTAACACCAGTGTCAGACAAGATCTTCTGTCATCTTCCATTTCTGTATGCGCCCTGAAACCTGGTTCCAAGAGCTGGTGGCTTTGCCTGGACTCCATTGGTCCCTAAGGAGAGCAAGCAGCCTTTCAGGTAATTGTCCACCCTTGTAGCTTTTGGCCTGTGCAATAGGTGTGAAGTGCAAGGAGTGAATTATGAAAAAATAATTCAAAATCCTACATGGCAGTGTATTTCCTGACAGAGAACAGTGAGATGATGGTGGAGGCTTTCAGGCTGCCCCTTACCCACTCACCCTCTCCTCTTGTACTGATTTCCAGCAATTCGACTGCATGTTTTCTTAGGAACCAGCTTCCACCCAAAGGCTACTGAATTTTTCTTAGATGCCGGTTTCTGTCAGAGCTGATAAGGCAGCAGCCAGCCTGCAAAGATAACATAGGGTACTGAGGCTTCTTGGGTTTGTCTTTATTTGGATTTTTTTTGCAAGTATTCAACACATGCAGAGAGCTGTCTGGAGACTTCGGGTTTAGTGAGTATCGCCCTCCCTCTTTGTCTGTGCTTCCAAAATGCTTTTAGGGTGATTTGGGAGAGGAGAAAAACCAAGAGTGCTAATGGAGCTGGTCAATTAGTGGTGTTTACTGAAGGGAGCAGAGAGGGTGGGCAGCTGGGGCTGGATGCTGAGGGTGGCTCTGGGTCCTGCTCTTTTGGTGGCTCCAGGTGGAAAATATTCCCCCTAACCAGGGTTTAGAGAGGGTGAGGAGCAGCACAGAGTTGCTAAATGCCCGAGCACTGGCAAAAATGTGTCATGGAGCAGGAAAGCTTGTGATTAATTGTCTTTTCAACTTCTCCCTGGCTGTGGCTCCCCTTTTCTGGAAGTGTTATCCCTGTTTGGGCTGCTGGCTTTTGTTAACCTGTGAGGGAGTGTTTACGCTTGGCTTATGTTAACCAGAAAGGAAACTTTTTCTGGACAGAAATTGATTTACCTGCTGATGTTAATGACTTTGTTACAGGGAGCCTGGTGAGCAAGGCAGATGTGGATAGAAAACGTAGTTTGTGCCCTTACACAAAGATGTCTTCTGTCGCCCTTGGAGAGCAAGATTAGTATCCCTTTTCAGCCCAAGAAAGTTCTTAGTGATGTAGGTTGTCCCCCCATGCTCATATCTTTACAGTGACCCTGTGTGTCCCCAGCTTGCTCTGTCTGATGCAACTCTGTGGATGGTTGCATCGTGGGGCAGATTAGGACAGAGATCTGGCTGTAAATCCCACCAAAAAAAAAAAAAAAAAAGTCAGTCAGTTATGGCACAGCCCTACAGCACTGGGTTTTATATACTTGGCTGTTGCCTCACCCCTCAGGTGGTTTGTACAAAGCATGGTGTTGTTCACTGATATTTAATGTTCATTGTCTCCTCAGTGATGTTTCACCATGACTGGAATTACGACACCAAACACCAAGTCCCACTTTCAGGTTTTAATGCAATTTGTGGGCATGCTTTAATGAAACTTCACACCACTGCTTGGGGGAACGTATTTTATGCCTATAGTATTGTGCAGGCAACCTCATATGGAGGGTCAGGAGCAGTATGGGAACACAAGTGTTTTTGTTACGCGCTTCTGCCCAGCAAATCTTTCTTGCTCTTTTATGTGACCTGTTGCATATGAAATTAATTTCCAACATGCATTTGCTCACAAAGTAGTGTTCCTCACACCAGAAATCCATAACAGTAGAAGAAACTACCGCCAGATGTCTATATTTATAGAAAACTGGCATGTTCTCTCTGGCGATGACAGAATATTTCAGTGTATTTATGAAGTGCTCATGTTTTTAAAAATATAGAAATCCAGTCAGTATCACTAGAACTATTCATCAGACGTCTTGCCTCTTTTTTTTATTATTTATTTTTAAGCAGCAGAACATGTTTCTTTAGTTGATCAGTACCAAAAAAGAAAAAAAAGCTTTCCCTACTCCTCTGTTGTTGCTCTATTTTTTTTCTAGCTTCACAAATCTCTTCATTTTAGAGGGACATCTCTGGCTTTAAAACAAACAGTACTAGAATTTCATGCAACTTCAATTGCACTTCTACATCAGACATTTTTGCTTGTGAGGTAACTGATCATAAAGCTGAAAGAATACTCTCTACTCTAGGAGTAGATCATATGACATTTTCCAATTTTCAGAGTAGGTCTTGGGTTTTTTTGCTTAGATGTTCCCCACTTGGCTTGTTACCATCCAAAGGGTCTTATGTTTGGATCTGATCCCACTGAGAGTTAAATCTGGATCAAGCCAGAGGTGTTGGAGGATGCAGGAGCACTAGCATGGCTGGTGGATAAAATGTGAAGCCCATCAGAAATAGTGTTTTAAAGACGGTACAGTTCTATTCCAAACTTTCTGTGTCAACACCTAAATTGAGCCACTCAATGCCTCGGTTTATAGAGCCACCAGCTCTTGGAAACTTCATTATATAAGTTTTTGTCTGACGTAGAGGTTGGAGAGTTTTCAGAATTAGAATTTGCAGATTTCTCCACAGTTCTTGGTCAGAAGGTGCTGTTAGAAGCCAGGGATGCATACCTGGCAGCACATAAATTGAAGGGATTTAGATAGGGGCCCTTACGTATTATGGTAACAAATGAGGAGCTGTACAGAAACATAAGTGAGAGGGTCTCCTTGTGGGATTTGCTATTGGAACACAACAGCTAATCTGTGCAATCTACAAATCAAGTTAATTGGGTTTGCTCAGGCTGTTGCTCACACAATTGCTAAGCACAGTAGCTTGAAGGCAATGGGGGTTTGGTATCCCAATCTTCGCTGCATATTTGTTTTTTTTACAGCAAATGCCTTTGATATATGTAAGTAATATTTCCGTGCATTACAAATGATAGATTCCTCCCCCATATCCTGTGACAGCCTTCCCTGGAGACAGACAGTCTGTGTTGTTTTAGTGAGATGAAGAAAGATTAACGGGAAAGGTTTTGCTAGTGTTTGCAAAGACTTTCAGCAAAAAGGAAAGGTTTGGACTGAGGATTTAGTGAGAATGAAAAAGCGTTTCTGAAAAGTACAGCCTGCACACAAGGGCTTCCCTCACTGGCTCTGCTCTCAAGCGGGCAGCAGCCTGTAGGGAGCAGCAGGACAGCCCTGATGAACCCTGAGGGTGCACACTTGACATGCACTTGGCTCCCTCCCTATGTTCCTGCTCAGGTAGCACTGATCCCCCTGCATCTGCAGGTCTGAAAATTATTTTCTGAGCCAGCTGTGCTGGTGCATTCAGTCTCTGGATGGGCAGGAAACCTCTGCACCACTGAGGAGCATGAGAAGTTGTATACATGTGGGGAAGGTGTTCCAGGGGACACCTTCATCCTCTCCATAGGGTTCTACCCACCAGGCATGAGAAAGCTGTCCTATGGCATGAAGCTGAGGCACTGTGAGGTGTTCAGCTGATGGATTAAGTCATCTATGTGTCAGTGTCTGAGCTGCCTTCAAAGCTGATGATGTTCTTAAGTAGGGCATTGAGCTAGTGTTGACCAGCTCTCTTCAGACTGTAAGGGGAGTTAGACACCTAAATTTAGGTGAATCTAAGAGCTGAGTCCTGGCTGTATTTAAGTTCCTGGGATAGTTAATAGTGATGTTATATATGGTTACTGCTCATCTATCTGCATGCAGTGACAGTAATTAAAGCCTCCAGCTAAATCACAGGCAAGTCCCCACTGAGTTTTTTTTTCCTGTGAGTTTGAGCCTGGAAGGGCTCTAGCTCACTCCTTAACTACCTAATACCCTCAGCCAAGGTTAGACCACCCTTACCTAGAGCTCCCAGCTCCTCCCTGCTGTGTGCTGGTACCTGAGGGCACATTATGGTTCACGCGGTCTCGACAAACATCTTAGGGCAGACCCATGGTACATTTTGGCCCCTATCAGCAGAGTAGCTGTGTCTGGGATCTTCACTCACAGGCTAATTGCTCCTAAGTATGTAATACTACATGCATTTGAGGGAAGGGGTGATTATCTTCCCTCTCGGGATCAATTGATACCCCAAAGTGGGAAGGAGTAATAGGCCTGTGGTGCTTTCTCATCACAGTGTAGGGAATCAGCATCCCAAGCAGGAGGGGCTCAAAAGTCTGGCCTGTAACCTTGTGTGGTGTTTTCTTTGTGAAGTATGGGTGGGATGTACAAAAAAAATCAGTAAATCAGGTTCAGGCAATTCTGTTTGTCGAAAACATCATTTCACAGTGACCCTGAAAATGTGACTTTTTTTTTTTTTTTTTTTTTTTTTTAAAAGCTTCCTAGCAGAGGGCTTGTAGCTGGATCCAGGAGGAGGAGTTGTGGGTGGTGGATCAGGAGCTGGAAGCAAATCTTTCCTCTTGTGAGTTAGTGCTGCAAATCTTGCCCTTGCTGACAAGGTTGGTGACGCACGTGGAGGACTTGGTGGCCTTCACCATGGCTAGATGTAGGGTTGATACAGCAGCTCCTGCTTCGTGTGAACTGGAAAATGTGGACATGATGACTTGGAGCCCCACTGCTGTGAAAGGGAGCATCAATTCATGGCAGTGGTTGGAAAAAGCCACCAACAAAAAAGTCCCTCTGACAGTGTGAAGGAGAGAAACTCCTCTGGCCCCTGCTGTGTTTCAGAGCAGGATTTACTTGGCCAGTCTATTTACTTGCATGGGATTAAGATGCATCATGGCCTAAATGAACCTTTTCTTCCTGTAAAGTGAGATGAGGGACCCCTCAGGTGCCTACACGGTGTGTGTCTGAAGTTAGAGGTGAAGGAGTCCTGGTGGGATATGTCCTGGTGTAAATCAGGAATGGCTTCTCTGAAGCAGAAAAGGCTAATTTAAAGCCAGTTAAAAGTGAATTCACCCTCAGGCCTCTGTGAGTGTCTGATTAATATATGGGCCAGCCCATTTCCTTACACAGGCAAAACTTTTTCTTATGGCATGAAATTCAGCTCGTTGCAGAAGGCTCAGGTACCACCAAACCCCTCTCTTACGGGCTTGCATGGGAGGCCAAAGGTCTATAGACATTATGCTGCCTGTCTGTCTGCACACAGAGAAGTGTCATGGTAAATGAATCCATTACCCAGGATGGTTGATTTAACACCTTTCTTCTACCTCTGGAAGAAGCTTCCTTCCTGGTCTTAAATCTGTGTTATCTTCAGCTCCCTCGGTGTAATTGGGGATTAGGGGATGGGAGCCAATGTCACTGCTGCTTTTCTGCATTTTTGGAATGTGACGGAAGAAGCTGGGAGTGGAAGAGCTCTCATATGTGCAGTTTACTGGTGTGTCTTTGGTACAGTTTTATAGGTTTGTTAAGATGTTGAGCTGTATGATTTATTGGTACTGCCACGGAGACTGTATTAATGATTATTTCACATTCCAAGAGATCTTAGTGGGTCCTGCCCATGGTAAGGTCAAAACGAAGGGGCATTTGACATAGTGCTGCTTTACTTACAATAACAACTGATAACGAGCCTAGAAAATAACTAAGTCCCTTTGACTGCAGGGTGCATTATCTTGCAGCAGATATCAACACAGCCTTCCAGAGAGAACTGTTGACCCTTTGCTGCGTGTTGTCAGATCTCTAAGAAGCTCCATGGCAAATCTGCGTGCACACACACACTTGAAAGTGCTTTTACTTGCTTAGGAACAGCCATCCCAACATCAGCAATTATTCCTGGCAAATGCAGTACTGTCTGCTAACAATGAGGGTTTGGTTGGGAATGACCAGGCCAAGCTGGCGTGAAAAAGACCTTGTAAACATTTGCTTCTCTTTTTCAGGGGTGTCCTCTAGTAAAAAGTTAACATGCCCCACTTGGTGCCTTCTGGAGCAATGGGTCAAATCCCCAAGCCGGGGCTGGTTAGTCTCAGATTCATACCTGAAGTGGTTTGTGGTTCTTTGACTTTTTCTGCTGCACATTCACAGTTCTGTAAAAAAAAATGGGTGTTTTTTTGACTGCAACTTTCACATTGCTGAAGTTCTGCAGCAGCTGAAGCCTTAAGAAATTTAGTGATGGTTACCACTCTTTTAATACTTTTTTTTTTTTAAAAAAAAAGCATCTATTACACAGAGAGCTCCATTTTGGGTAATTGCCATCCAGTATGGTAAACAATTTCTCTAGGTCTGCATTTGACCTTGCAGATCTGGTTAGGCTAGCTTGGAGTGACAGGCCATCCGTGGTAACATCTGTACCGGTGGAGATAAGACAGCAATCGCACCCTCTGCTAGCTCTCCCCTGCTTCCAAAGCGGATTTTACAATGTTTTGTTAATTTTTCACAGGCTACTACTGGCCAAGCAGAGACATTCCTTGTCTGTTATTCACGGGGAGAAATGCTTGATTAGGGCTTCTCTTCCTGGAAACATCAGTGAAGCTGATGCCCTGGATCCTCTTCTGCAGATAAGATTAAGAGCATTGAAATCGGCACGCTTCTGGCAGTGGTTTTGACTGGCTTAGGGTAGTAATTGCAGAGAGGCTGTTTTCGAGGATGATGAGATATTTTTTCAAAAGGTTTCCCTTATCATTTGTCAAGCACCACTCACTGGTGGGTGCTGGGGGCAGAGAACTCCCCTAATTGAGATAGATTTTTTTTTTTTTTTTTTTTTTTTTTTTTTTTTTCCCCCATGTTATTTCGTTTGCTGGCAGTGGTTGTGAGGGTTACCGCTGCAAAGGGAATGAGTCACTTATTTGTCTGAAGCCATGAAGAAAGGTTCTTCATGTTCCCGTTGATATTAAACATGAAGCTGTGATGTTGGTAGTTTCCTTTTTTCTCTCACTTTCAGTGTATTTGATTTTCATATCAGGGAGGTCAGGAATTCATGTCTGCTGCTTTCGAGGAGGAAGGGATCATGTAGTCTTTAGCTCTTTTTGGCTGCCTATCCCAAAGTGCTGTCACCGAAACACTGTAGAGCCAGTCAGCTGGGGATATATTCAGTTGCCATTTTTGTGGGGAACCTGCCTAAACTTTCAGCCTATTGGATCTATTTTTCTTCAACTTATTTTTATTAAAGTCAGTGATCAGTGCAACCCTGGAACACAGCCAGAGATTATTTCATGGTGTTGCAGTTTGAAGGATGCAAAGATCAGCATGTACCATTAGAACGACTGGTCTGTCCTGCCTGGCACAGAGCCGGGAGCTTCATCTACTTAGTCTCTTATGGGGGCACAAACATGTTTGATTAAACCCATTCTAGCACTTCTCCATATGATTATTTCCCTGCATGCAAGTGAAGGACAGAGGTGAGTTTCCACCATCCAGTAGTCTCTTTTCAATAATGAGAAAAACTATTTTCCCATTTTTTCCTTAACAAATCCCACTGACCAGTGGGTTTTGCCTCTTTAGGGTCTCTTTCTTGGCAAAATACTGAAGTGGTTAGGAGTGGTCCATGAGAAAGCTGCTTTTCCTATCCCCTGGAGATGTGACAGACAACATCGTTCTCTGGTTCTCTCCTTGCAGGTAAATTTTCTGCAGACAGAGTAGTCACCTGGGGATATAAGTGTGTGTATTTAAAAATATAAAGCCCAGCCAGTGTCTTATAAGTGCTTCTGTTGGTTGCTGGTCCTGCTAAAATAGCAGATTTCACTCTCCAATTAAAACCTGACCCCCAAGAGGCACATCTCTACCTGACATCAGTGGCACCCCACAATTACTCCATCGTTTTTACTTTTGTTGGATCTGTAATTAAAAAAGTGAGACTGTTCCATCCCCACAGAGATCATATGTGGAATTGACTCTGGTGGATGCAAACCCAGCTTTTAAAGCAGAAATTGTGTATGCAAATAGATTGAAAGTGATGTAAAAGCCACGTTCTTCAAAGAATTAGACCGACCTATTTTCCGGTTCTGGAAGGGATTTTATCTTGTGCCAAATGTGTTTCCCCCTTGCCCCCCTCCCCTCACCCAGAGCTGTAAGTCCACTTCTGTTAGGTCAGTGTCGTGGAGCTAAATCTTAGAAATGTAATTTATTCAGAGTGTTCTGCACACATGTAAATGGGCAAAACTTACTGACAGCTGAGTCCAAGTATCTCTACTCTGCGCAACAAGGCACTTTTGCTGTGTCTTTCAACTGGTGGCTTTGTTCCTCCAGCGGGTGAAGAGTTTACGGGGAGAAACAGGCACGCAGGGAAAATGCCTCTGGCGTGTGTGGTGTGTCTGCACAGTCGCAGATTTGCACATGTACAGCGTGGCAAGACCTCTCCTTACGTGTACATCCCCACTGCAGTGGAAAGTATATGTGCGGTGCACAAATCTGGGCATATCCTTGACACACGAAGAGCTGCTGTGGCTGCACACATGGGCACGCTGTGTGTGTGCTCCTTTGAAAAGCTCCACGCTGGCGTATTTCTACCTTTAACCGTGTAAAATAACAGTCCCCAGAAGGATCTTGGTATTTGTGTATTAAATTCCAAGCACACAGCAAATTTAGCTGAACTTTCTGCTGCTTAAGCACTACTCTTTCCTCCTCCATACAAGGCCTTGAATTAGCTAATTAAAATCTAGCGGAGAGAGGGAACAGTCTGCAATGTAGTGAACGCACCAAATTTCTGAGGTCATTGCTGGTACAGAGTTCCCTCACTCTGTCCCATGTTTTAAGTATTCATTGGAAATCTCCCATGGATTTAACTTCTTCCTTTGTTTTGCTTTGCAGTAAAAGCTTGATTGAAAGTGGCTGTGGCAGCAGTAATGCCTGGCTGAGTTTGGAGAAAACAAGCTCTAGACCCATTTAGACGTTTCATTTGAAAGCAGTTTCCATTATCTCCTAGTAGGGGCTGTGGTTTGTAAGTAGCAGGGTGAGTGCATGTGTGTGTTCACCCATAATGACTTCTTCATCAATTGTATTTTTTTAATAAAAATAAATACCTTTTTTTTTAATCACTAGTTTTTAGGGAAAGGTGGGTTTACTTTTTTTTTTTTGGTATAATTAATGTCTGATAAACCTGAATCCAATTTTATAAGGATAAAATTTGATGGAGGATCCTAGCAGTATTAAGGCAGTTAATTCAAGAATTAAAATACAATTTAGTCTACTCTATCCACCTTTTAGAATTTGTTCAGCATCCCAGGAGAGAAAACTGAAGAAAATTTAAGATATTCCCCCCCTCTTACATTTTTTTGTGGGGAGACAAAGTTTTTAAAACTAGAATTGCATGCTGGAATTTAAGGTATCAATTAGTGTAACCTGATCAAAGCTACCTCATTTTTTACTGAATGTCTTGTTTTCTGAGCCTCAATTAACACAGATGACACTTTGAGGAGCCAAGTGGTTCTTCTACCCTGGCCCCGGCAGCACAAGCCCCACTGATTTTGGTGGTATGGGATGAAGATTTTGAGTTTGACTCAGTAAAAGTGGAGTAGATCAATACATGAATGAAGTACCTATTTAAGGACACAGCTGGAAACCCGTTGTCTTAACCCTGGAGCAGGTAGAGCAGAAGGCGGCAGTGCTACCACAGTGTATCTTGAGCGGAGAATTGCACAAAGGACATTCTGCCTTTGCAGCTCTTGCCTGAAGTGTCCTTTCTGTGTTGGGACAAAGAACTATTTGTCAGCAGAATCTGTTTCATATAAAAATCATATTTTCGGGTGAGTTTAATTTTGGAGGCCCTTCTCTCTCCACATCTTTTCCTGCTGCTGGCGCCTGCTTACACTTCTCTGGCTGCACTGGGCCAATCGGACTCAACACAACTGAAAACTAATGCAATAAAACATTTTCTGCTGGACTATTGACCACACTTTTATTCTTCCTACCACAACAGTGACCACACTCTGAGGAGAGGAAAGGGTCAATTTCAATTTTGCTGTAACGTTGCTTCAGACTTAGATTTCTCTAAGTTCATAGCTGAGTCCAAATGCTTTCCTGGTGCTGGTGAGGTTGGCTTGGTTTCATTTTTGCAATTTGAGGCTGAGTTTGGCAGAGCTCAGGTTGAGCTCTTTGAGTTCTTCATGGAAGTGAGAGGTCTGATTCTGTGGTGCCTTGTGCTTTCTATTTTTGTTAGGCTAATGATAGGAAAATGCTACTTGCTCTTCAGATTGATAGGAGGAAATAGCTGCTATAAATACCCTTTTTGTGAGGGTTTTCCCTTGCTGCTGGAGAAATGTTGGGAAGGCTCTGTGCTGGGACAAGAGCTATGCTAGAAGCAAACCGAAGTGTGGGAAGAAATGCAAGGTCTGCACTCCACTTCCAGAGTCTGTCTGAGGCAGTGAGAAGGAATAACATAAATCCTATGAACTCCAAGGAAATTTCAGTCCACTGTTGTAGGTTCTCCTCATGGGTCATCTTTGCCTCAAGCAAAGAAGGTGGAGTCAGGACCATGTTAGGCCTTGCTCACCATTCACAGAACGTGTCCTCAAGTTGGAGGCTACCTTTGAATTGGGTAAGGATTTCAGTGTGCTGGATAAAGTAGGAAGCAGGGAGAAGTGATTAACAGGCAGGAAAGACCACCGAACTCTCCGAGATGGTTGTTAGTCCTACCTCATGATGGTCAGGAAGATGGCTGACTTTTGTCCTATGAGTCTGTCTTTTGGACTCTTTCAAGAGTGAGACTCCTAGGCTGACCAAGCAACATGCTCTGAGGATTAATTTTAAATTAGCCAAAACCAGATTACTTAGTGAAGCCTCCCTGTGTAGCCACGGAGCCTCCCTGTGGCTGCACTGACTTCTGTCGGCTTCATGAGGGCAGCCCCCGTGAAATAAGCCATTTTAACCATATAATCGTTGTTTTTTGTTTGGTTTTTTTTTTTAATCTTCCAAAAATGCTATTTCTGCAAAAGCATTAGGAGTTCTGGGGTTTCTAATGCAGCATTTCTTTGGCTCATTTCCTGCCCAGCTGTTGGCCTCTCCAGCCCACTGTCCCCTGGCCGGGTGGTGATGTGGGCTACAGCTGTGCAGAGGTCACATCTGCAGCTCTGCAATGACCACCTCAGCTTGCTTTGCTCCTCAGGGAGCTGGCGCCAACCATAGCCTGTGACTGTATGGCTTCTGACTTGCTTCAGCTGTCATACCCAGTATTGGCTCAGCTGCTGTTGTGGCCATCAGGAGCTTTATCTCTGGACCTTGTGTCTGATGAGGCTGTCATGGGGCAGGAGCACTTACTGGAAAATGATTTATACTAATTAGGTGGCTTGAAGGTTTCTTGTGGAACAGTAGGAGGGAAGACACAGAGGTCAGTTGTCTTTATTCTCCAAAAAGCCATCATCACCTGATAAAGATTCAACTGCCTTAGGTTTTGAAGAGGATGTTTCATGCTGCTTCAGCCAAAGGCAGGAGTGAAGACTTCAATCTTGTGACCTTTGTTCTCTAAAGAGCGTGTCAAGTTTTGGCTGTGCTGCTGGCCTTGACTTTTAATTGTTGAAGAGGATGTGAGATCAGCCCCGAGCCTTTGTGCTGCAGCTTACCCGGTGAGAGAGGGGAAGTGTCTTGCTTCTCTGCACACTGTTGCCACAATTTGATTCAAAAAACCATAACCAGCCTCTTCCCCCCCAAGTAATGAGGTACCTCTTAACAGCAAAAATTAGAACAAAATAAGAAAAGGATTTTTATTAGGGATGGAAAACCTGATGATATCATTAGCTGTGTTTTCATGCAGCTTGTTACACCATGATGTAATAGCAGTTTGCCTTTAAAATGGCTTGTTTTCAGCATAAATTTTATCCCGATCTGATGGGTAAAACCCTTGTTGGTTTCTTAAGTGGTAGTGTGTGCTTGTGAGGTACCAGGATTTGTCCCGACACAGCTGACTAATCCCTGCAATGTATCAGATCCTGTTCTGATCCAAGCTGCAGAGGGAGGACAATGCAACATGGATTTGTGAAGGGACAGCACTCTGCCACGATTTGGGGAAAAGGACCTTGTTCTGTGGGTAGGTCAATATTGAGCTCTGAGAGGCATTTCTCCACCTTGCTGCCTTGTTCTGGTAGGGGAAAGAGACCAGTGGTGGTTTGCAGTCTCCTTTAGAAGCACATCTATAAATAATGTGCCCTATGGACTATTTAAGACCTTCCACTATGGCTGCATGCCTCTTGAGTGTGCCATCCTTTGATTACTTGGCATCTTTCTCCTGCCCCTTGTGCTGCTGGTGTTTGCAAGGAGGTCCTTGGAAGGTCCTTTTCCAGACAGCAGAAATTATATATGGCCCTTTTATGCCTCTCTGTCCCTTTCACTTGACATAAAACCTCTAGAGCATGACTAAAAATTTCTGTGCATTTCTGCAGAAAAGAGGCAGGCCTAGAAGGTGCTTTCTCCTTTTTCTCCTGGCGTGGCAACCCTTTCACTCACGGTGGTGGGCAGCCATTTTTGATGTGACCTCACCAAGGATAGTCCCCAAAGTGTTGACTAGTTACTATCTTGGTTTCAGGGTTGCTGAGATACATCCTGAGGAGAACAGCTCTCAAAACTATCATTTGCTTGACAAACATCTCCTTACAACCTTGTTGCTCATGCAGGTTATATGATTTCCAAGCTGGCCTCGAGCCTAGAAGTGAACTCATAGGCCTCAAGGAGCAATAAGTGCTGCAGTGTTTTAACCAGCCTAGCCAAACTTTGTGTGTGTGTGTGTGAGAGAGTGCATGTGTGAAAGCACTTTCCAGCAAGCCTGCTATCTGGAATGATAACCTTCCTGGCCTAGCTCCATTCAGTAGTGATATCAGCTGCAATTCTCTGGTCCCATCAAAAAAACCCAAGCCAAACAAAGTAATTCCTTCTGAAAATCACCTCTTTTAAACTGCACAAATGTCACCTGTAGGTATGTGTGAGTAGAACACGTCCCTCTCAAATTTAGCTTTGTGTGACAAGAAAAGGAACTGGTGGGAAAGCTGAGATTTGAGCTGGTCCCTTTGCATACACAAGGAGTAGACCAGGTAATCAATCTGCCTCTGAAATCAGCTTCCTTCATTCCTCTTCTATATGCTGCCAGCTTTGCAAGGGTTACGACAAAGGATTTGAAGATAGTGAGTATGCTTGTAGTGGATTTGGAGGTTCTCTGAGAAAAGCCTCTAACCTGTGGATTGCAAACAGAGTTTGTTCACTTATACTTGCATTGTGCTCTCCTATATTAGTCTCTTGAGGTGCTCGGCTGGCGCCTTTGAGGAACCAAGGAATTGTTCTAGTATGAGCTAAAAGGACCTGCGAGTGCTTCACAAGCCAGTTAGGAGAGAAAAGGCTGTCTTGTGGGTACCAAAGCAGTTTTTGGGCTAGAGCCCAAGAAAGAGGTAGGAGAGAAGAGCAAGTTTATGCATTTGCATTTTCCAAAGGTTTCTTAGAGCTTCAGGTCATATGATTGATGAAGGCTTTCATTCGGGGCCATACTTGTTTTACAGTGTCTGCACTCACTGCTCTGTTGCTGTCTGAAGAGACTGTCAAATGGAGTCTTTGTGGGGAATGTGCTGGGCTATGGGCTATGAGACCTGGTGTGGGAGTCATCTGATCTATTTGAAGTGCTTGCGTTATCGTGAAATGAACAAAGTCTCTATACTCATGGTACAGGGTGCTGAAGGGAACTAGCTGGAAGGTAGGCAGCTGCACTGTCGAAATCCAGGCTATTATTTAGCTTCTCAAACACAGATAACTGGTACATGAGGGCTCCTACCCAAGACTCTGATACCATGCAAGAATGTAGACATCATAGGTTCAGTGTCCTATCTGCCAGCTTCATATGGATGACCTGGGGTATCTTGTGGTACACTGGGCATCCTATGTTTAGAATGACTCAAGGGCCTAAAGTCAGGACCTAAAGTTCCATCCCTGTGTCTGACCATGGCTCTGCCACCGATTTATCCTGGTATAGTGGCAATTGCTTTTGTAATTACTGTTGGCTTTAGCATATTTCCCACTTTTATGACCATTTGAAAAAACCAAGGAAATGGGATTAAATGTAAATTCCTGATTTCATATATCCAAGTATTTTTCTTAGTCCTAAACCATGATGTTTTTCAGAAAAACTTCACAAACTTGCTAGAGTACATTCAACAACACCAAATCCTGG